>ML792410.1:2401-21670 GCA_009831015.1 Picea engelmannii | reverse complement strand
CCCTCCGCCCCATTAAAAATCCAAAAATTGACCAGGGATGAAATGGATGAATGCCAACTCAAAGGCCTCTGTTATAATTGTGATGAAAAATATTTCCCATCCCACAAATGTAAGGAACAAAATCTCTTTATGGCCATCTCTGAGGATATTCAAGAAGAAGATGATGACACTACCCCTGTGCTCGAGTCACCAGAAATCTCTGACATAATCCCTCCCTCCGACCCTCCCGAAGTGGAACCGATTATTTCCCTCAATGCTCTCACCGGCTTCTCTGCCCCCCAAACCCTCAAGTTAATCGGTTACATCAAGCAAAGAAAGGTCATCATTCTGGTTGATAGTGGCAGCACCCACAATTTTATTCATCGCCGCATTGCCCAAGAAACCCATTGCTACATCCATGTTGTCAACAATTTCCAAATCATCACTGCCAATGGTGGTTCTATGAAATGTGGTAGGCACTGTGAAAATGTGCGTCTCCAAATAGGCGACTACCAACTCAAATCCCATATGTTTGCGATTGACATGGGCGGTTGCGACATTGTGTTGGGCGTAGACTGGCTAAGGACTTTGGGTCCCATTCTCATGGATTTTCAGAAATTAACCATGCAATTCGACCAAGGAGGCCAACGATATAAATTTTGAGGCATCATTGTAGGTTCACCTGAGATCATCAGTTCTCATCGCATGGAAAAACTGCTCAAAAAAGGTCATTCGGGTGTCATTGCCCAACTCCATGCCATACAAGCCACAGAGACACCACCAGTGCCCAAGACCTCCAAGCCCTCCTTTCTAAACATCAAACAATATTTTCAACTCCCCAAGGACTCCCCCCTTCCCATAGTGTCCATGATCATTCCATTCCCCTTGTCGCAGGAAGCCTTCCCTCCAATATATGTACATATCGCCATCCCTTTGCACAAAAAAATGAAATTGAAAAAATGGTCCAGGAACTCCTTACTGCCGAATTCATCCTTCCTAGTACGAGCCCTTACTCCTCTCTGGTCGTCATGGTATTGAAGAAAGAAGGTTCTTGGAGAATGTGTCCTGACTTTCGTGCTCTCAAAAAACTAACCATCAAAGACAAATTTCCCATTCCTGTCATTCATGACCTTTTGGATGAATTGAGTGGCACCCAATTCTTTACCAAACTTGATCTTCACTCGAGCTATCACGAGATATGCATGAAAGAGGCCGACATTCCCAAGACGGCCTTTTGCACTTATGAGGGCCACTATGAGTTTTTGGTCATGCCCTTTGGCTTGTGTAATGCCCCCTCCACCTTCCAGAGCCTCATGAACCATGTCTTCCACCCTTTTCTCCGTCATTTTGTCTTAGTTTTCTTTGATGATATCCTCATATATAGAAAAACCTGGACAGAGCATCTTAATCACATGGATCAAGTTCTCCACCTACTCTCTTAGCACCATCTTTTCCTGAAATAGTCCAAATGTTCTTTTGGTGCCTCCGAAGTAGAATACTTGGGTCATCTAGTCGGAAAGGATGGCGTAAGGGTGGACCCAAGAAAGATTGAAGATATGCAAGACTGGCCGCACCCAAATACTCTCAAAAGATTGCATGGATTTTTGGGCCTCACAGGGTATTACTGCAAGTTCGTTAAGAACTATGGAAAGATTGCAGCACCTCTCACGACTCTCCTCAAAAATAACTCTTTCACTTGGACTCCAGCAGCTGCTCAAGCTTTTCAAACCTTGAATATGGCCATGTGCACCACTCGGGTTCTGGCCCTTCCCAACGTCACAAATACTTTTGTGTTGGAATGTGACGCCTCAGGGAAAGGAATTGGTGCTTTCCTTATGCAAAGGGTCAACCTTTGGCCTTCACTAGCAAGCAACTGTCTGAAAAGAATCTGGGCAAACCCATTTATGAAAAAGAAATGTTGGCGATTATGCATGCTATTGAGTTGTGGCGTCTGTATCTCTTGGGGCAATGATTCCAAATTAAGACAGACCATCAAAGCCTCAAGTACTTTTTGGAACAACACATTTCTTCCCAGGAACAACAAAAATGGGTGACTAAGCTGTTTGGATATGACTATGAGATCATTTACAAGAAGGGAAAAGACAATGTCGTAGCGGATGCACTGTCCCAAAAATATGAAGACGAAGGATCTCTCTTTTCTCTTTCCTTCATTGTACTTGATTGGATCCAAGATGTACGCCAGGAATGGCTTCAAGATCCCAAAAGTTCTCATATGATCCAGCAACTGCAGAACAAGGCTTCGGCTCCTCTAGGATACTCCTAGATCCAGGATGAGCTTCGATATAAAGGTCGCTTGTATTTAAGTAAACAATCCAAGCTCAAATCCGCAGTGCTTTCTGAGCTTCATGCTACACCCACAACCAGGAACTCAGGTTTCACCAAAACATATGACCGAGTCAAACACTCTTTTTTCTTGGAGGGTATGAAACAGGACATCCGTAAGTTTGTCGCTGAATGTGAGGTGTGTCAACGCAACAAGGGAGAAATAGTCAAATCCCCAGGCACCCTCCAACCACGTCCGATTCCCCCTACTATTTGGAAGGATATCTCTATGGAATTTATTACAGGCCTACCCAAATTGGGGAATAAATCAGTCATAATGGTGGTGGTGGATCGCCTCTCCAAGTATGCTCATTTCTGTGCTCTTTCCCACCCATTTACTGCATCCACGGTGGATCAAATTTTCATGGACCAGGTATTCAAGCTACATGGCATGCCGCACTCTATTGTTTCTGATCGAGACCCAACTTTCACAAGCAATTTTTGGCAAGAATTGTTTAAGCTACAAGGCACACAATTGCATCGCAGCTCAACTTATCATCCCCAAACGGATGGTCAAACGGAAGTTGTCAACAAGTGTTTGGAAACATATCTGAGGTGATTTGCATATAAAAAACAACACCAGTGGGTTCAATGGTTACTCCTCACCGAATGGTGGTACAACACTACATACCATACAGCCACTCGCATGACTCCCTTTCAAGCAGTATATGGACAAAACCCACCTTCAATTCTCTCATACTTACCGGGTACCTCGAAGGTCCAGGCGGTTGACCAAACACTTACCGTTTGAGAGGACATCCTTCGTACCCCTAAAGAGAACTTGGTCATGGCACAGAATAGAAGGAAGCAACAAGCAGATCAAGGTCTCTCTGAATGTCAATTTGCAGAAGGGGATCAAGTGTTTATGAGACTGCAACCATATAAGCAAACTTCCCTCAAGGCCGAGCATTGTCAGAAGCTAGCACCCAAATTCTATGGCCCTTACATAGTTTTCAAGCGTGTGGGACAAGTCGCATATCAGTTAGCTCTGCCCAGTCAGTCGAAGCTACATCCTATTTTTCATGTTTCATGCTTGAAGAAGGTGATTGGAACCAGGTGCCAAATTCAAACCAACCTTCCAGAGTTAGCTGAAGAAGGCTCCATTTGGCTATAGCCAGAAGTAGTTTTGGACCAGCGTAAGTGTCGCCTACGTCAGAGAACCATCAAGGAAGTGATAGTACAGTGGAAAGACATGAATCCATCACATGCCACTTGGGAACCAACTACCATTCTAAATCATTTTCCACATCTCAAGCCTTGAGGACAAGGTTGTTTTTAAGGGGGAAGACATGTTAAGGTCCTAACCCGCACATAGGTAGATCAATGTATTCGGATGTAATAAAGGTCAATATTAATAAGGCCTTTCAATAAAATAGAATAAGGTGGATGTAAGAAGACCTAATAGAAGCTTTCACTTCTAGAAGGATCTTCCTCTAGATGCTTCTCTTAATAGACATATTTAGTATAAATAAGAGGCAAGGGTATGAGAACCCTAGATTGGAGGTTATTGTAATAGAGCATTGCTCGACTGGAGGTTTCCCCCTCGAAGAGGCCTGTGAACATTTCTATCTGAATCAAAGTGCTATTTCTGTTGCTATTTCGTATATCATTTCTGTGTATTGTGAAGATTATGCTGGATATTTTACTGTTATTCTATCATTTTTAGCATTTCAATTCTATTCTGCATATTTTATATATCTGGTATCTTGCACTTGTTCTATCTGTAAATATTCTTCAGCTATTTATGAAGAGGTAGATCCTTTCTCGCTGTGAACCTTGCCAAGTCTAGGGTATGGTTGTAGCCATTCATGAGCTCATTCATCTAAGCCAAGTGGACCATGTCTTATGCTTTGAGATAAGCTATTTCTCTTCTTACATCCCTAAGATGACTAATAAGTCTTTTGTAGGTCTGGTTGCCAAGGGGGTTCAGGACATGTGCAGTCTCAACACACTTCTTCTCGTCCTTTTCTTCCATCTGTACAAGAGTTTCCTTGCATGTTTCATCAGTATTCTAAAAAATGCTTCGTTTATGCTTCTTCTCTTGCACAACAACCTTTTCCTTATTTTTCATAGCTTTTTTACAATCCTTCACAGGGATTTCATCTTCCCTCTCCAAAGGTCTTTTGGTACCTTTACCCTTGATTTTATGTATAGAGGTTTCCTGTAAAGGTTGTCTTTTGAAATCCCCCATAGGAATTGATGACTTGGTGAAAGGTCTTTTATCTTTGATTTCAACTATTGGAGAAGGAGAGGGAAAGAGAAGCTTCTTCCCCTTTTTTGATGTCACCTTGGTAGAAGATGGAACTTCTTCTAAACTTGGTGGAGGTGGTGGTGAGAAATTTGTGTGTGGGGAAGGACAGACCTCCTCCTCAGCTTCTCTGACCTTCTTATTAATATCTAAAATAGGGGCTCTGACCTTTCTCTTCTTTTTAATCCCTATTTTAGTACTGGTAGGTAATGAAGAGACTACAATTTGTGATTGGGGGGTAGGTGTTGGGTCTAGCTTAAAGTGAGAAAGACCAAAAAATTCTCCAAGGAGATCTCTTTCTTTTCCAACTCTTCAGAGACAAGCATCCTGATAAGTCCAACGTGGGAAAAGCTGGAGTCCACATCCTTGGATTTGGCTTCCACCTTATCTTCCATTTTACCTATGCTTTTCAGTAGGTAATATGGAATATTCATCTGAACCTTACTAGTAAAATGAAACAACGACCTTATGTGGTAATGGTACAGAGTGTTGAATCTCCCTTCACAACTAAAATATCTCTTTATGATTTTCAACATTCTGTGAAACTGGACAATCAACTGATTTCTTGACACATTCTTAAATAAGTCATTGGCTTGGTATTCAGGCTTGAAAATATCTTTAATGAAAGGTGAACTCAATACCATAGCCTTGAACCAATTTTCTCTTGAAATGGGAATCCCTGTTGTAGCTAAGATGGAGGCTTTAGTCACCTCAAATTTCAAATATCCAACTCTGTTTTTCTTGCCATCAAAATTTAGTGCACATTGTTTTGATACTTCTGAGCGGCCTCTCTGCATGTTCTGGCAGAAAGAGAGGCATCCTTCTCTTCGAAACATTTCCCTTACCATGGGTTCTGTGTCAAAAAGGTGCATGTACACATGTTATGTTCGAACTATCTTGCCATCTTTGTGTGCTTTCTTCAACTGAGGGGTCTCCATGACTCAAAAAGAGGGTTCTTAAGAGGCTGTAAGGGATGCTATTGACCAAAAAAATTCAATTCAAGTCTCAAGAGCACAATGAACTTGGCTATGAGAAATGGACTTTCAGGTTCATATAGGTTTTCAGAGTGTAGACTATGAGGATGTAATTCCGAACTGACTCTTCGTATAGGATGAAAAGAAGCAAAGGATATTCAGAGAGGTTTGAGCAATGCCCCTGCATAGTGCAACACATACACAGAGGGTGGGATATTTCAGGCCTATGACTTTCAGAGGATATAACTAAACACAATAATCAGACTATGGATATGAGCGAAGATGTTTACAGGAATGTAAATATGGATCCCATACTACCCTGCAAGCTTAGAAAACCAAAAATCGAGCAAAAATCTCCTATGAAAATTAATATGTGAAGGAGGTTTCACAGGATACCTGTGAAGTCGACAACTTTTGAGCTCCTCAGTGCAAAATTAGGATGAGATTGAGGAAACTTCAAGCCTGAAATCTCTCACAACATCGGATTTAGTGGGCATGCCATCATCTGATCTGAATTGACAAACTTACGCAGCACATCACTATTGAACTTTCAAATTTAGAAATTGTTACCAAGGATCATAAATGAAATATCTTTTGAAAACATTTCAATTGACTTCAGACACTGAAAACAAGGGTTAAGGTATCATTCGTGGCAATCTTGACTTGGAGTGGGTGCATGATAATTGTGAGAGGCTCTATGGAAATGCCTGTTGAGTGGGAAGTGTTCTCCAAATAAAAAATGAATGGACAGGTGAGTGGTGATGATGAGGTATGCATGTGAGGTCATGAGTGATGAGAGAGGTGTGTCACATCATCTTGGTCATGGGAGGTATCGACCTAGGGATGAATCACGAGAGGGGACATAGAGAATAGACCATGAGCTCATAAGCGTTTAAGGACAAAAAATTGAATTGGGGGTCAACACATGAGCTATGACTAAAAGGTTTATTCATCCTAAGTGGTCCTATCATAAATAACATTTAAAGGATGAGAAATTTATTTTAAAGAGAAAATAAGAATCTAAGTGTTTTTTTTTTTTTAATTTTTCTTTTTAAACAAAAAAAAACTAAGAGACCCAAGGCGAGTTAATGTGATAAAACTGGATGCACAGGGGATGGAATGTCCCCTGTGGGCTGCCAAGAATGAGTAGATTTAGTGCCTTGTCCTATGGC
Source organism: Picea engelmannii (assembly GCA_009831015.1). Lineage (NCBI taxonomy): Eukaryota > Viridiplantae > Streptophyta > Pinopsida > Pinales > Pinaceae > Picea > Picea engelmannii. The sequence continues at coordinate 14,954 of ML792410.1, read as the reverse complement.
TATGGGGTCGGCTATTGGAACAAAAAAATAAAAGAGAATGATATTTGCAATGATGTAGAGAGCCACTCCTGGCTCAAGAAAAGTACTTATTCAGGAAATGCCCATTTACAGGGCCACCAAAAACCTCTTTGTTGTCACTCTGTCATCCCACAAAGAAAACTTGAGTTTTGAATCACATGCATTTTTGTTATCCTCCAACAAATTCTTAACAATATTTATAAGTCTTTTGTTTGAGGATTTTGCAAGCCCATTTCCCTGTGGGTAATAAGGGGTTGAATGAATCAATGTGATCCCATATTGTTCACAGAACTGAATCAATGGCTCATCCTTGAAGGATGCATCATTGTCAGTGACAATTCTATTCAGACAACCAAACCTTACTATAATGTCTTCAAGGAATCCAATGGTAACCTTGTGAGAAGCATTCCTGGTAGGGATAACCTCTATCCACTTAGTCCTCCAAAAATGATGCCCCCCACACAAACTATCATGAAAATTAAACATAATCCTTTGGGCCTCCTGCGGGTCTAGGCATCTCAATAGCACTCCCAATGGATCCTTCCAATACAAAATGTGATCAACCAAGCAATACTTTATCGATTTGAGTTTTAATTCTCTCCCCTTGTTCTTTTCCATATCACTTGGAGGTTGTATATTCTGCAAGAAAAATATAATGTCCTTGTACCAACTACAATTTTCCAATGCAGGGCTGGCCTGAGCACCTCTATTGTTTAATTCAGTCTGCTTCTTTTCTAAACATAAGCCAATGAAATTTACTCCCAACACTAAGCAATTTGATTCAACCAACAACTTGGCTAAACCCTGGCACTTGACCGATTTGGTAGGCCTGAACTCTAAATCAAATTCAAGGATCTTAGCAATCCATTTGTTGCATTTTTCGTCAATATCAGGTTGAATAAGAATTTCTTTTACAACAGTTGATGGAACATAAGAAATAACTCTTGAATGCAACACATAAACTCTAAAGGACTTAAGAGTTTTAACCAATGCATAGGCTTTCTTATCCATAATGTCATATTTTAATTATGCATCCCTCAAAGCCCGACTTAAAAAAGAAATGGGTTGCTCTAAGCCTTCAGAGTTCTTCTGTAACAAAATTGGTGCTACTGTATCAAAAGAGGCAAAAGAAAAAATATCAAAGTCCTTGGAGTAGTCTGGGATGACTAGGACCGGGGGTTCCGTCAAAGCTTTGTTTATTTGATCAAAAGAACTACGAGCCTCAACATTCCACTTGATTTCATTATCTTTCCTCAACATGGTTGTGATATACTTGAGCAACTCAACAAAATTCGACAAAAACCTTCTTAAGAAATTAACCTTTCCTAGAAAAGATTGAACTTCCTTTTTAGATCTAGGCAGTGCTAAGGTTAGTATGGATTCAACCCTACTGGAATCAATCCTCACTCCTTCATCTGACACGATATGCCTCAATAATTTTCCTTCTTTCATGGTGAACAATGACTTTTTCAGATTCAAAGAGAGGCCAAATTTTCTGCATTTTAATAATACCTTTCTTAAATGATCGCAGTGCTCTTCATCAGATTGAGAGAACACGGTTATGTCATCTAAGTAGATAAAAAAAAACTTATCCTTCTCCCCAAAATATGCTATGTCCATAGCTCGCTGAAAGGTCACCCCCACGTTCATCAAACCAAAGGGCATCTTGGCATACATGAATGTACCCAAAGAAGTGGTAAAAGTTGTCTTCTCTCTATCCTCTAGCAAAACAAAAATCTAGTTGTAGCTAGAAAAACCATCAACCATAGACATTCAGGCCACACCTGTCACCCTCTGTAATATATGTTCCATCTTGGGAAAAGGTAATTATCCTTTTTAGAACTTCTGTTCAGATTCCAGAAATTGACACAGAGTCTTATTTCTCCATTCTTTTTCCTCACGGGGACCAAATTAGCCAGCCATTTGGAATATCTCAAAGGAACAATATTTTTTTCATCTAAAAGCATTTTTACCTCCTTCTCCATGACAGGAAGTAACATAGGATTTATTTTCCTCAACTTTTGACCGAAGTGCTTAGTCTCTTCTTTTAATGGAATCTTGTGCTCTATAATGCTTGTGTCATAAGTTCGGATATATTTGTAAGTCCATGAGAATACATCAACAAACTCCTTCAACAATTTGACATATTTAGCCCTCTGCTCTCTTGATAGGTTGCTTTACAACTTGACATATTTTGGATCCTTCTCTGTTCCCAAATTGCACTCAGTTATATCAGCATCATTAGTAGACACTTTCCCTTTTACTGCCACATCATTTTCATCAAATAATTTTTCCAAAGGAACTAGTCCTTTTGGAATCTGGTTGCTAGGTAGCTACATGATATGATGATTAGCAATTATGTTAAGGAAAACATCAACATATGGAGTAATTTCAGAATCAAGATCCTAATCAATGTGTAATGCAACAAATTCATCAACAGACTCAAGAAATTTCTTGAGTTCTAAATCATCTTCAAACACCTTCCAATATTTGACATTGTTTAGTATAGAAGGCCTGTATTTTACGTCTACATCATACTTGAGTTTTGGCGATATGGGTATCCTAAAATGGCTTGCTGATACAGCCAAAGAATCAGCCACAGAGTTCTCTTATCATGGATTAAAAGAGATGTCATACTTAGAGAAACAAAACTCCACTAGGTCCCATACTTCATTTCTATAAGATCTAAGCCTAGGGTGCTTAGTTTGGCAAAGATTTTTGGTCTGATGGACTATCAATTCAGCATCTCCAAATACTGACAATTTTTTAATCCCCATATCCTTTACATCTCTGAAGCCCAAAATAAGAGCTTCATACTCTGACAAATTGTTGGTAGTTTCAAATTATAGTTTGTATGAAAAAGATATGGTTTCCTGAGCTGGTGAGAAAAAGACCACTCCAGCACCAACACCTTCCTTAGAAGAGGCTCCATCAAAGAACATATTCCAAACAGAATTGGCTAGAGGAGGTTCTTTATACAAGGTAGCAGACTTTTTTCTTATTTCAAGAGGAGTTTCAGGAGCATCGGTGAGCTGCAAAATGTTGGACCCCAAATCGGTATCAAGAGAAAAAACAGGATGATTAGCAGGGTTTGCTTCATCACTAATAATGTAAGCCAGTTGGGCTTCTTTGTAAAGTCTTCTATTCTCCCCATCAAACATCGGGATAGTTTCATATGAGAGATCCATCTGCAAGGTTCCTCCAAATATTTTTATGCAAGACCTTGACAAGAGCATGCCAAACTTGGGAGGAACATCAACCACCACAACATCCATAAGTATACTTTTCATGGGCAGCTGAAATAGAGTCACAATCATATCCTTAATGACCCCCACACATTTTTCTTTCCTAGAGTCGAAATAATATAAGTCAGGACAGCTATTGGTGATTTCTAGTCCAAATTCATCCGTAACAGATTTTGGCATAAGATTATGGGAGGCCCCTCAATCCAAAAGATAGTTATGTAACACCTTGTCATTAATATTGAGAGAAGTATAGAAGGGAGGGGATGATTCATCTCTATATTATATCAAAGGGCCTAAAATCACAGCTGGTTTTTCATCTTGCAGAGTTATTGAATAAAATGGAATTAGGAGAGGCATCGGGTTGTAACATTTTGGTCAGGTATTTTTTAAATTCTTTATTTTTTATCAATTCCAAAAATGGTACAGGGATCTTAATTTTCTGGATCTCATTCTCAAAACTAAAGGAGGGGGAAGGCTTAAGAATCTCTTTGGTTTCAAGAGGAGGATTTCTGATCAGAAGTTGTGGGTTTTGAGAATCTTTTTCCTTTCTTTTCACTGTCAGATTCTTGGAAGAATTTTATTTCTAAACAAGTTGATTAAGGGAAGCACTTTTTTCTTCATTCTTCTTAGATCTCAGATTATATCTACTAGCAGTTTCCTTCATTTTTTCTCCCTTGCTTAACTCATTGATTTGAATATCCATTAAATATTTCTCATAAGAGGATTGAGTCAAGTGTGGGGATGGGGATGAATCACCTAAACAGTGAATCTCAGGATCAGCCTCTACCTTCTCTTCTTCTTCATCAACAACGAGATTACTCTAAAAAGGAGCTTGAATCCTTTGATCATATCTCTCTTTGTTTCTGGGATCTCTAGGAAGGATTTGGGGAGCATTGTTATGTTTTAGGAAATTACCTCTATTTTCAGGGTTCTAATCATTTCTATATGGTTGTCTTCCTTCTGATTTTAACTTCTCAATCTCAGTATAAAGGGACTTTACTAATTTTGTCAACTCATCTACCTCTGAATGAAAAACAAGAGAGTTAGAAGTGGAAGATTCAACTCTATTTTTCCTCCTATCTCTGTCATATTTTCCCCTGAGCTTATCTGAAGCAATTATGTTGGATTCTACCTCTAAGGAAACATCTTGCATATGAACTAAGGAATATTACCTTCTCTCTCTCAATAGAAGGCAGAACTCGGAGTCAAAAGAACTGGCATAAATGATTTTTTCCATGGCTTCAGTGGGTTTTATCTCATCAGGGATCTTCTTGTACATTTTGTTAAACCTTTTAGAAAAGTCAGAGATAGACTCTCCTTCTTTCCTTTTCAAAGATCCAAATTCAGTGATATAATATAGAAAATCCTTTTTGTCACCCCAGTTCCTCAAGAAGGCTTCATCCAATGCCTCAATACCCGTAATCGATCTAGGGGCTAGACACCTAAACCACTTCCTAGCTTCACCAAAAAGGATTTGGACGAAAACTCTCATCCAAACATCTTCATTTTCAATATTTTGGTTATCTGCATAGCTATAGAAAGCAACAATATGTTCCTCAACTATTATATCTTCTTCTCTTGTAAACTTGGGCATGTATTTCAAATAATCTCCAGGGGGAAAAGCATTCATTAGCTGAGGCAAGACTGGAGGGGCATATCTTGCAACCACTATGGAATCCATCCTATTTGCAGGGGGGTTAACAACTTCCATTTGATTTTGGATTCTAGGTGAACAAGCAGGAGAAAGAGATCTGGTTGTGTGTAGATTAGGAAAAAGAGAAAAGGACAAAGGGGAGATTTTAGTCTTCACAACAATAGATGGAGTCTTGGAATGGAATGGTAAGGTCTGAGAAGGAGATGAAGCTCCTACTTCTTGAGCAGCTAAAATTTTAACAGAGAGACATGTAGCAAAACCTAATGTAGGGAAATATTCAAAACTATCACGACTAAAACACTTCTCAATATCAGGGGAGGAGAATATATCAATGTTTTCTTATTTCAATTCAGTTTCAAAGGTAGAGTATTCAATAGGAAACTCTTCAAAATCTATATTTTTAGATACTTTAGAAGAAGATAAAGGAAGCTTACTTGATAAAACATTTGGAGTATTAAGAGTGGAATCAAGCAAATAACTAGAAGCACTCGTAGTAGTAGCATAAAAACCCTTTTTAGAATCTTTTCCTTTCTTGATTATCTTCTTTGGGTCAGCCACAAGTGAAACCAAACGTAACTGTGGATTTGATCTCGTATGTCTGCCTTTAGGTGCTAGAGATGAATCAATGGAGTCGCTAGGTGCAAGATGCAATCTTCAAAATACTAAGTCCCAATGCACCTTGAGAGCTAATAAGCATTGTTGTTCTATCCTAGGGAAAAGTCTTCCAATCATTCCCCGACAATGACACCAAAAATGTTAGCACTAGGAGTCACTTTCTTATTGCAAGGAAAGTAATCCCAGTACCCATAAGATGATATGTGAAAGTATGATTGTTTTTTGAAAGGTCAAATGGAAAAAAATTGGAATGAAAATATCCTCATTCAGAAACAGGGATAACATGTAACAACCGATAAGGTCTTGGCTAGTTTCAACCAGTAGTTAGGGAGTAAATATGGATAGAAGGAATACTTGGATGAGAAGAATGTAAGAGATACTACAAACATCAGGTCCACAAAATCCCCAAGGAAGAAATTTTCTAAAAGAAAGATCTTCTTGGAATTAGAAACTAAGGAGCTAAATTAGCACCATGACAATAAAATGATCAAACATCCATCACATCATTACCACAATCATCCATATGAAGCATTCAAATATAAACATTTAACATTAGAAGCAAATAGTTTGAAATAAGAGATGATTTCTATTAGTAAAAAATTCTTAAGTCCAGGACATAATAGATCACAACCAATTTATCAAAAAATTACAGTTTCTTGGGAGCCTTCCTCTACCATCCGAACCCATTAAAGCAATTCACCTATCTATTTATAACAATAAAGGGAGGCAACAACTAGAGGTACGATATGGCCTCTTTTCCTTAAAAATCTTAGAACATTTATTTATTCTAACAACTAAGATAATAGCCTATGCTATAGAACAGGGAAGTGTTGGTGACTTAACCCAATCATGCTTCTAACTTCTTTGATCCTCTTTTTCTTCTCAACCCTTGTTTTTCCATGTGTACCTTTGGATATTGTAGTTTTCCTCTAGACGCCAAGTGCTACTTTTGTCATTTAATCCATTATTAACTTATCGAAAATTGTTGGCTTAGTCTTGGCTACTCCCTTGGGTAGCAATTTTGTGTAGTGCCCCCTAGATCGGAAAAAGGAGAGAAGGTAGAGCCCACATGTTACATGTATGTAGCTACATTTGTCCTTTGTTGCAAAATTGAGTAGTGTCTATGTGTAAACCTTCTCTCTATAAGATATTATGCAATGCCTGTGGGTAGCGCATGTGTAACAATTCTGCATTCTGTAAAATATTACGCAACGACACCTACACTGTGTCTGCATCAGGGTTTGGGTAGCTAAGCCAAAATGCAATGTCTTTGACTCATGAACGTGTGTAGAGTTGTTTGTGTCATATCATGATGACAAATCAATTTACTTAGGTGCTTTTACCACTGAGTGAAACTAGTATTTGGAAAAAATTCGAAAATTCATATAGCTAAACACCTAGAAGCTTGTATAGGTGGAAAAAATTAATATGTGCATATCAGTAAGCATTCCCAAGATGGAAGAAATTTAAAAAATGGGGTTTACCACTACAAGCTACTTTTTCATTTTAACACTTAGCCTCACACACTTCCTGGTGGAAAGAGTGTCTTCAACTAACACAATAGACTTCTTCTTCTTAGCACTGGTAGGATTCTTCAGTATAGTTGTGCTCTCCTTAGCTACTAGTTTTTCATCTTCAATGGCAGGCTTAACCAACACCTATAAATTCTTTTTCGTTAATTCATCTTGGAAATACTTTAGTTATGCCTTTAGCTTCATGTTCTGAGCCTCGAAACCCCTATTTTTTCTGTAAATATTCTTCAACTATTTACGAAGAGGCAGAGCCTTTCTCACTGCGAACCTTGCCAAGTCCAAGGTATGGTTGTAGCCAGTTATGATCTCATTCATCTAAGCCAAGTGGACCATGTCTTATGCTTTGAGATGAGCTATTTCTCTCCTTGCATCCCTAAGCTTCTTAATAAGTCTTTTGTAGGTCTGGCTGCCAAGAGGGTTAGGGACATGTCCAGTCTCAGAAGGATTTGTCCCATCCCTTTCTTCCATCTCTACAAGATTTTCCTTGCATGTTTCATCAGTATTCTGAAAACCTTTTCCTTTATGCTTCTTTTCTTGCATAACAACCTTTTCTTTATTTTTCATAGAATTTTTACAATCCTTCACAAGGATTTAGTCTTCCCTCTCCAAAGGTCTTTTGGTACCTTTACCCTTGATTTTATGTACAGGGGTTTCTTGTAAAGGTTGTCCTTTGAAATCCCCCTTAGGAATTGATGACCTGGTGAAAGGTATTTTAGCTTTGATTTTAGTTGTTGGAGAAGGAGAGGGAAAGAGAAGCTTCTTCCCTTTTTTTGATGTCACCTTGGTAGAATATGGAACTTCTTCTAACCCTGGTGGAGGTGGTAGTGAGAAATCTCTATGTGGGGAAGGACATACATCCTCCTCATCTTCTACGATCTGCTTATTGATCTATGAAACAGGAGCTCTGACCTTTCTCTTCTTGTTGATCCCTGTTTTAGTATTGGTAGGTTATGAAGAGCCTACAATTTGTGATTGGGGGGTAGGTGTTGGTTCCAGATTAAAGTGAGAAGAGAAGAAAAAATTCTCCCAGGAGATCTCTTTCTTTCCCAACTCTTCAGAGACAAGCATCTTGATAAGTCCAGAGTGGAAAAGGATGGAGTCGACATCCTTGGATTTGGATTTCCCCCTATCTCCCATTTTACCTATACTTCTTAGAGGTAATATGGAATATTCATCTAAACCTTACCAGTAAAATGAAACAACAACCTTATGTTGTAATGGTACAGGGTGTTAAATCTCCCTTCATAACTAAAATATATCTATATGATTTTCAATATTCTATCAAACTGGTCAATCAATTGATTCCTTGAAACATTCTTAGATAAATCATTGGCTTGGTATTTAGGCTTGAAAATATATTTAACGAAAGGTGAACTCAATACCATGGCCTTGAACCAATTTTCTCCTAAAATGGGAATCCCTATTGCAGCTGAGATGGAGGCTTCAGTCATCTCAAATTCCAAATCTCCAACTCTGGTTTTCTTGCCATCAAAATTTAGTGCAAATTATTTTTCTACTTCTGAGTGGCCTCTCTGCATGTTATGGCAGAAAGAGAGGCATCCTTCTCTTCGAAACATTTCCATTGCCATGGGTTCTGTGTCAAAAAGGCGCATGTTCACAGGTTCTATTCGAACTATCTTGCCACCATTGTGTGCTTTCTTTGACTGAGGGGTCTCCATGACTCATAAAGAGGGTTCTTAAGAGGTTGTAAGGGATTCTATTGACCATAAAACTTCAATTCCAGTCTCAAAAGCACAAGGATGGTCCTCCAAATTAATAGTTATTATAAAATGAACTTGGCTATGAGAAATGGACTTTTAGGCTCACACAGGTTTTCAGAGTGTAGACTATGAGGAAGTAATTCCGAACTGACTCTTCGTACAGGATGAAAAGAAGAGAAGGATAATCAGAGAGGTTTGAGCAAAACCTCTGCATAGTGTAATGCATACACAGAGGACGGGTTATTTCAGGCCTATGAATTTTAAAGGATATGAGTAAACATAATAATCAGACTATGGATATGAGTGAATATGTTTACAGGAATGAAAATATGGCTCCTATACTACCCTGCAAGCCTAGAAAACTGAAACTCGAGCACACATATCTTATGAAAATTAATATGCGAAGGAGGTTGCACAGGATACCTGTGAATTTGACAACTATTGAGCTCCTCAGTGCGAACTTAGGATGCGATTGAGGAATCTTTGGCCCTGAAATCTCTCACAACATCAGATTTAGTGGGAATGCAATCATCCGATCTGAACATGAAAACTTACGCAATGCTTCACTACTCAACATTCAAAATTACAAACCATTACCAAGGATCATAAATGCAATATCTTTTGAAAAAATTTCAACCAACTTCAGGCATTGAAAACAAGGGCTAAGGTATTAGTCCTAGCAATCATGACTTGGAGTGGGTGCATGATAATCCTGACAGGCACTATGGAAATGCTTGTTGAGTGGGCAGTGTTATCCAAATAAAAAATGAATGGACAGGTGAGTCGGGATGATGAGGTATGCATGCAAGGTCATGAGCGATGAGAGAGGTGTGTCACATCAGCCTGGTCATGGGAGGTATCAACCTAGGAATGAATCATGAGAGGGGACATAAAGAATAGACCATGAGCTCATAAGGGTTTAAGGACCAAAAATTGAATTGTGGATCAACACATGAGATATGACTCAAAGGTTTAGTCATTTTAAGGGGTCCTCTCATAAATAACATTCAAAGGATGAGAAATTTATTTTAAGGAGAAAATAAGAATCTAAGGTTTTTTTTTTTTCTTTTTTCTTTTTAGACAAAAAAAAACTCAGATACCCAAGGTGACTTACTGTGATAACACTTATTTCTCAAAATCTCCAAATAGAATCCATATCCTATTCCACAATCTAAATATCCCATATAAGTGTTGTGGGTCTTTTGTATTCATTTTAGTCATTGATGGTCACCCTAAGCCTTTTTATCTTAATTTAGTGATGCAACTCCCCCTCCCCTCCTAGGCGTTCTACGACCTCCCTGTCTAAGATAGTTCAAATCAAGGAGTCGTATTGACTCTTTGGGCTCCTTATTGAACCAAAATCAACTTGTACAGGCCCCCTTTTCTCCTTAGGCACAGGTCCTGTGGAACCTGCAGGCCCTTCCTCTAACACTCTTCCCACTTTTTAATTCACGGGCACTAGCTCCTTCTACTAGGCCTATTCCTGGATGTGACCTAGTGCCATGACCTCACGTAAGCACAATATTGTGGGGCAGAAAAAAGTGGTTTTAGACCATACCTTTTTTCTCCCTGCAATCCACCTCCAGCTACCATGCGTCCCTTTGGAAATATCATGGTTTCAATTGAGGTCCTCTCTAATATTTTTAAATTTCGAGCACTTCCTGTTCCCATAATCCAGCGCTACCATTGATCCTGTGATCTCGACGATCCTTCTTGACCGACGACTGAGATATTCTTCCTTTCGCATGCACTCCCAGATCTCCACAATCTATGGATGCATGCCCTCCCTTCAAATTGACATATTTGGTCCACTTTTGGAATTCAGCCTTCGGAAGGCTGAAATTCACGCTCACTTTATCTCAGAGCACTTTCACCCAAAATTGATGGATTTTTACCACGCGTCCCTTTGGATCCGATGGTCCATATATTCTTCGATTATTCGGGCTTCAAGAGTTTAAAAATGCTGTACACTCATTCCTCCTGGAGTGATTTCACTCAAAGACGATGGATTCTCAGCACGTGTCCCTCTGGATATGATAGTATAGATATTCTATGCTCAGGTCGACTTCATTTCAAAGCATTAAGCCTTCAAACTTTTGGATTGCTCGCCAAATGTTCTTTTTAATGAAAGGTTGCGATCTACTTTGGTCTCTGGGGATTTGAGAGTTTTTCACACTCCACACTTGAAATCCTCCAAAGTGACTTTCCCCAAAGTCTCATATCTATCAACACGTGTCTCTTGATGAACAATGACCTAGAATTATTTTGGCATTCGGCTCTTCGATGATTCCTCTTTCTTCTTGTCTCATAACTCCCGAAGTACTTTTTCTCCAAAGTCTTAGATCCTCCACCACCTGTACTCTTGGAATATGGATGGTCCCTGTCTACTGCGGGTCTTCAGGACTTTAGTTATCATGTTATCCTATGCAATTTCAAAGGACTTAAGGCCCATGCAAATTACCTTGATTGGACTTCTTTCGATCCTCTACGATCAGATCCTACGACTCGAATCCATTTATTCCTCAATGCGCTCCCTTGGTTGTTTGGAAATGGATTCAACGGTCCATATTTCTTCCCACAACTAATGTAATGGATTTGTTTCTCGTCCTCTTGAGCTTATTCATTCTTCTGATATTGGGAAAATTTTTAAGTGTTCAAAGGTTTCGGCCTCTGAACCTTCTGCTGCAAGCCCAAATGCTTGGGTCTTGACTTGTTCTTCTCCTCTTCAGATTTTTGGCTTGGAATAAGTCCATATCCTACACACTCTTTTCTCTATCTCCTCTAAGATTTTTTATTTACTAATTCTCCTAAGGGCCTCAGCCCTTCTGCTCCCTTCAAAGGATTCTAATGCCCTCCTTGCAACCTCTCACTCAAAGCACACCTTGTTGAGTTTTTCCTATAGAGTGTTCAACAACTCTGTGATTATATTCCTCTGATAATCTTCTACTTGAAGTCCAAGATTTCTCCTTGTGCACACTTACACCTGCTCGATGCCCACATTGAATAGATCTACAGAGTTCACAATGAATCTGTCTCTCTATGATTCCTCTGCACATTTTACCCTCCAAGGTATTCAGTAACCTTGAGGTTTCCCTTGATTTGTTATCACTCAAGGGTGCCCTCCTCGCATGTTCTTTTCTGAATCCACAAAGTTCAGATGCGCACTCCTTGGGTGTACTCGGAGGGCTTCTCTTGGAGATTTATCCCTCCACCTATTACTAGAACAAAGGCCCATACAGAGTTAGGAGATTGTTTCCACACAATTTCCAAAAATGTTCGTTTGGTAATGCTCTACAAATAAATTTTAGTCAAGAGTCACTTAAGAAAAATAGAAGTAAAATATTATAATTCAATCCAAACTTTAGTCTCCTTATCACTCAACGATTACTCAATCTTATCTTCAAATATACAGGCTCCCTAGGATGAATAGGGGTTATGGACAATATAGGTTCCATGGGATAAATAGGGATTATGCCCAATACGAGAAGACTACAATTGGAATGTTGTGTTCCTTGATAGGAGTAACTTGTGTACTTTATAAAATGCTCTCCAAATAAAATATAAAAGACCAAAATAAATGTAAATACAATTATCTATCTATCACGCACACAACAAGCATAACAATCACCACTATTAATTTCTATATAATTTCTTTTCATAAGTATTTCAAATGAACAATTAGAAAAGTAATAACCTATAAAAACATTTTATACAATAATCATTTAAAGAAAAACAATAACCTTAACAATATGTATACAATATTTAGAA
>ML792409.1:420973-461514 GCA_009831015.1 Picea engelmannii | reverse complement strand
GACCTATGACAGCATGAACAGGAAGAAATACTCAGTGGCAAGGCAGGGTTAGATAGCCTCCAAGATCTCTTCCTATACAGATTGCAGTGGAGACTTAGTGAAGGGATGGGCAAACGTTAAGAGAAGACTATCAAAACTAGTTTAGATAGATGAATAGCAAATGCAAAGGAGGAAACAGGAACTTTCCAAAGGGAAGAAGAAGGATAATGGTTTTGGTGCTATATCTCAGGGTACAGAAACCAGAATTACAGGAATTAACTGCAGATGTGTCAGAGCAGGATGAAACTCTAGAAGATCAGCCTAGTCTGTAAAATCAAACACAAAATGAAGATGATGAACAACATTGTGAATATTCTGAAGCCTAAAATGACCATGGTGTGGATCTAGAGGAATTTTGTCCCATCCACATAATCAAGGCTGTAGATGAATAACCTTATCCAGACTCTCCATGGATCTTGTACTGAAGCATGTGAAAGGAGAGCAAATGGGAGCTCACACAGTTTACACAATTTTTGGGTCAATGAAATAATTAGCACAAATGAATTCAAAACAGGAAGGCTCTGATGAATCAGAGTTTTCAAGATTAGCAGCTCGGTGAGACTGAGAAATGATTTTATGCTATGTTCCTTGAGGTTGAAATTAAACATGAATTCTGATATTGGATGAACTTCGTTTCGGGCCTATTATATTGCTGAAACTTTTATGTATTGAGGATTATATTTAGGAAATATGTTGAGAAAGATTCTGCTTGATTATGCTGAACTTTCAATTGAAAAGACAGAGAGAGCAGAGAAAGTGGATATATTTTGATCTTACATGGATGGCCTACCAAGCATGGGAACCCAAGTCATGGCTGAGGTGGATACAAGATCATCACCAAAGAACATGTATCCCCCATCTCGTCCTGCTCCAAAAATACAGTGACCTATCACATTCTTGATGAGGCCTTGCTTTGCCCATTGAGATGGAAGACTAGCCATACCACTGCCAAGACCCAAAATACCATCCGTGCGTGCATCGGACACTGGCAAAGATTCCCGCTGGTTATATCCACACCTGTAACCAAAAACATTTATGAACATGACTGATCACCTTGATTTATTTTTATTCTCATCACAACCAGTAAGGTCTTCACCTAAAACACTTTTTCCATTTTCTTTTCCTACATACCCCACACCAGGAAGGTCTGTCAGGCCTTATTAAAATATGATTGACATTTTCTGGATAATCAAGGATAGCTGCTATTAGATTCCATAATTCAGTATTTTCACAGTTTTAGAAGTTTTTTGAAAGAAATGAATTCCACCTGACACAAACAAACTAATTAAAAGAAGCAACACATACCCGAAAACAGAATTTGCTGTCAATACAGTCTTATTGGTGAGCAAGGCCCGAACACTGTCTCTAACAAGGAATCCCTCAGAATAGCCATGATCGGCATAGGCAACATCATAATCACACCGTTGAGAAGCTTCTTTGTGGTTGTTATAATGGCCACTCCCTGCCTGCACAGCAGCACACAGAGGATCCTTGCTTGGCACCAGGGAGCCTTTCTTTAGCTTGTACAAGGGATGTGGTCCCTGCACAAAAGACATAACCCTTTCATGTTGTCTCAAACTGCAGAACCCAAGATAGAATGAACTCGAGAAATAATAACTGTCCACGGATGACCCAAAAAGCTGAGAATGCAGAGAGTCAAATATATCCATTACAGTAACTCAAGGAAGTGCCTAAGGCATCCAAGAGAGAAATGCAGAAAGACAACTTCAGAACATACAACAGATGCAGCCCATGATGCAGATGCTAACAAGTAGAAAACTACTTTCATATGCATCAATTGGGTCCTGTCAAGCACTACCTCAAATACCATGTCGTTCAAGAATATCTAGAAATCCAGTATGCTAATTGCCAGATTGGAATGCATGCATAAACAAGGAGAGATAAGATGCAAGCAAGCAATGCATGGGCTACTAGCCCAAAATGCAGAGTCAACTCTAGACTCAGCAGGCTAATAACTTGGCTTATTTGAAAATCAGGGTACATAAATTCAAAAAATTCAGGGAACATAAACTTGGCAAAGCACTGGTGATTACTAGCAAGTGTGATGGGCCTGCTACCAACCTAAAATGCAAAGTCAACTCCGAGATTCAGAAAGTTCATAACCTGGTTTATTAAAAAATCAGGGAACATACACTCGCCAAAATACTGGTCATTGTCTGCAAGTGGGATAGATCCCCTACCAACCCAAAATGCAGAGTCAACTCCAAGACTCAGCAAGCTCAGAACTTGGCTTATTAAAAAATTAGGGAATCTAAACTCAAAAAAATCGGGGAACATAAAATCAGGGAATAAAACAGAATTCAGCAAAGTACTGGTCATTGTCTGCAAGTGGGATAGGTCTGCTACCTAACCTATGTATTGTATGAATGCATCTACAATCGACTCAAATTACTCAAATGAAATAAGCAATGCCTAGACTGGCCTAAGCTGCATACCTTGGCACAACTGATGCATGGAGCATCGCACTGGATCCAGGTGAGGTCACTACCACTGTCCACATCCAGAAAGTATGGCTTTGAAGGATTCCCAACTAACATAGTAACGTAATACAGCCTGCAATTCCACCATTTTCAGTTGCATACTCTAAAGCAAACCATGAATTCAGAACTGAGAATGAAATTCTGATCGTCTTCTACATTACCCATATGGAACAACGTTTCCTTTGAGAGAAAAGATGGCAGTTTGATGCGCCTGCAACCTCCTGCCAATCCTGTTGGTGTCTCGGCTCACAAAGGAGGCATTGGAGCCTTCTTCATCATTATCAGCTGCTGGATATTTTGGGTGGAGACGGTATACGTCGGCCTGTTGAGAGACGCACATGCATACACAGAAGAGTACAAATACAAGGAATACATTTGTTAATACACCCATGTTGATCTCAATGACTTAAGATGCCTGTGCAACACAGTTATGCCTTCTAAATGGCTAGAATCAAATTTATAATGTGGGGGCGAGAGAGGTGGGGATATCCCACCACTAACCATTTACCTCTTACTTCAGTAAAAAGGGATTCGACAGGATACCTTTTACATGTTAAACTTCCTCCTCCTGCTCTTTCGTCAGCGTAAATTTTTTTTCTACTTTTTCGTCAGCTTGCTGGCAATCCATTTTACCTTTTCATTTCTTGGTCATTGCCAAGTTGCTTCAGAAATTATGTCATTTATTTTGTGTTTCTTTGTCAACGTAGAGTTGTCTTTTATTAATTTGACCACGTGAATATTTTATCTCATTTTATAATAAAACAAAATTTTAAAAATTAGAGAAGGCATTTGATATAATATTTATAATAAAAAAAATTAAAAACTTTGTAAAGAAGACATTTCAGATAATATATAATATTTTGGAATGATTTATTTATAAATCAAAAATTGAGTGATAAATCTAGTTGAAAATTTTATAATAATTATTAAGTTTTTCATTTAAGTTTGATTAGTTGGTAAAGAATAAGTAGTGATATCTTTTTTTAGATTTTTTCTTGAGAGATGTGAGAACATCCCTTCGAAAGCATCGAAAGTATATCTCTCTCCAACCAATCGATAGGGAATGTCACTTACCGCCATTACTTTCTCTATCTATTGGGCCAATTCATTATAAATTCGTGGCTCTATCGCACTTGACCAACCCTATAGCTTTGCTTTCATGCATGCTTGTAAAATAGAATCATTCCTTCTAGCTCTTATCTTCTCTAGTAGGTAAGGTATAACCTTTCTAATAATAACAGGATAAATATGAAGGACGCTACCATGGTCAAGAAGCCAGCTAAGGCAAAGGAGATATTCCATATGAACTACCAAGAGTACCGGTTCTATCTTCCTTCTTGCTGACCTTCCGATGACTTGCTTTCTAGGCTCTTTTTATCTGCTGCTTGAATCAGAAAGCGGGAACAAAGCTTAGACCGTTTTGGAGCGATTTTTCAAATTTTTCAGAAGGCGGGAACAAACCAGGGATGCCATGATTGAAGACTTGACAGGGTTACATTCTCCTTTAGACTTTTTCAGTGTATTGCTTTGGCCATCTAGTCCAGTCATTGTATTGTCGGTTAGAGGTGGTTAATCT
Source organism: Picea engelmannii (assembly GCA_009831015.1). Lineage (NCBI taxonomy): Eukaryota > Viridiplantae > Streptophyta > Pinopsida > Pinales > Pinaceae > Picea > Picea engelmannii. The sequence continues at coordinate 457,398 of ML792409.1, read as the reverse complement.
GTGTGACTAGTTTTTTTTCCTTGTTTGGAATCTGAATCGGTTTGTTAGGTTTGTTAGCACCATTTGTTTTTAGCGCCATTATTCTACTGTCTCCTCTGTCAGAGCACTTGTTGTTTTTTCTCGAGAAGGGGGGGGGGTCTTTTCTCACATTAATTTCTTAGTTTATTCTCGAGAGGTTTTGTTTAGTGGGTTCCAAATGGCCACCTCAAGGCTCGACTCTATTAATGCGGAGGTACATGATATGCTAAGTGAGTCTGTAGATGATTTGTGGCAGATGCTTGCGGTTAATGTCGATCATATCAGTCAACATCCTAACTTGAACCCTAAGTTTACTCCTGGAGCCCCTGGTATTCCTTTGGTCAATCAGGGTACCAGTTCCTCATACTCAGTACACGCTCTGTCTTTTGATACTTTCTTACCTGCTCACCATGCTGATTTGCTAGGGGACTTATCGTTGAACTAGAGTTCTTCTAAGCTTGTTCATAGTAGTCATGGCTTAGTACAGAAACAGGCGTTTCCTTCGTCGGCTACCGGTGGTGATATTTTGTATAGGAAACAGTGGAAAGTCTTGAAAGAGGTTAAGAGGATGGTTCTCGGAGCCGACATTGGTTTAGTTGATACCTGTAGGCTTACTCTCTGTGGACTTGTCGGTAGGTTTGCGTATCAGAGTATGAGTGGTGTGAAACTTGCTACCTGGTTAGAACAGATATGGGTTCCGGTTATTGGTTATGTTCCAGACATGTATAGTTTATCCAAAGGTTGGATAGGCTTTCTTTGTAGAAGCCCGGAAGACGCTGCAACTCTGTTGAACTCCTTTTGGGTGGATGATATGAATAGCCTTATGATAAAGAGGTGGAGATTAGCTTTCAACCCGGATACTGAATTTTTCCCATTTAGACACATTTGGATCCTACTTCCTGGGTTACCATGGTATTTATGGAATGTTGGAGCCTTAAAGTCTATCGGTAATTCTCTTGGTAAGTTCATTATGACAAATAAGAGATCTTTGTCGGGCTTTGTGCGAAAGGTTGGAAAGGTGATGGTGGAAATTGATGTCCAGAAGGGACTTCCTACGACCTTAGAAATAGAGTGGCGAGGAAATCTCATTGTGCATAAGCTCAATTACTTAGGGATTCCTTTTCGCTGTAGTTTTTGTAGAAGCACCTCACACCTTCGTCGTGAGTGCCAAGGGAAGTATTTACATGAAGAGTTGATGGAACCTACCAGTGGATACTATACATAGAATGATTCTTCGATAGATACGGGATTCGAAGGTCTAAATGGCAGTGGTTCGAGATTTCGGGAGCATCCGTCATCAGTTTTAGGTAAGCTACAATACTATTGCCCATCTTTCTATCATTCTTTGACTTCCGGGGAAAGAGAATTGCTTTTATCCTCTGAATGGCTTAAACAAGCTATTGTTGAGATTGTCTCACCAACCTTATTGGCTAATGGACTTTCGGACAATATTGTGGATGTCACTAATGACTCTGTTTCTCCCTCTAGTTCTCAAACGATTGTTAAGGTTATGGGACCTGTGACCCTTGTTAGTCGACAGGATGTATCTGTTGTTTTACCCACTAACGGTTCCCCTGCCGTTGAACCCCCTCCCCCTTATTTGTCACCTTTATCCCCTGGCACTAGTCAACCTGATTCTGCTTCGCCTCACATTCTTCCCGGATTCCATGAATCGGAAGACGAAGAATCAAATTTGTCGCCAGTCCTTGATTCACTTATCCCCTACATTCGTGGAATGGAACCAACAGTCAAACTTCCTATCTTTCTTGGTAAACTTGAACAGGTCCCAGTGATTACCCTTGGGGATGCCAGTGGGAATCGTACTGAAGGGGGGGGGAAATGGGAAAGAGTTTGCTTGGTCTCGTGGTTTAGGTATTGAGCACTTGCCGGTGAAAACTCAGAGTGCTAGGAAAAAAGCTTCCATTGATAAGGATTATGAACTATCTATCCGACCTTCCATCAAAGGTGGGCCCCTTAGAGCAATGAAGACCCTAGCTCGCTCCAAGTAATGTTATTATTATCTATCAATATAAGGGGAATGGGAGGTGTCCTAAAACTAGCCTTTGTTCGAGGGTTACTTGATAAAGTGCGGCCAAGCATCGTTTTTCTATAGGAGACGTTAGTACATGCTGAAAAAGCACGTGATTTTTTAAATTTACTTAGACCCCATTGGCATTGTTGTGCGGTTAACTCTGTGGGGAAATCTGGGGTCTCTTGGTCTCATGGGACCCAAACTCCTTTGAATTGACGCCCTATCTCACTTGTGGTGGATTGTTATTGACAGGTTTGGATCTGCAAAATAATACACAGGTTACTTTTCTAAATATCTATGGGTCGTGCTCGGATCGCAAGTTGTTCTGGGAACGTCTTGAGAAGTCGGGGCTGTTAGCACAAAAGAATCTAGTAATTGTTGGAGATCTCAACTTGACACTTGCTTCAGGGTAGATTTGGGGAGGCATCCATACCTTGGCTATTCTGGGAAGTTTTTTTATCAATTACTTCCACAGGAATAAATTGATAGATATCGTTCCTATTACTTTAATGCCAACATGGAGGAATGGTCGTGCTGGTAGTGAGGCTATATCTAAATGACTTGACTGGGCACTCATATCTGAAGATCTTTTGTCATCAGTTGGAGTGTATAGGGCATGGGTTGAGTACCCATATATATCTGATCACGCACCGATTATTTTGCAGCTTGATTCGACTTTGACTTTCAAAGCTTTCCCATTCAAATTTAATCTGTGGTGGTCAAAAGAAAGTCTCTTTGTTGAGCTAGTGCAGAAAATTTGGAATGATCCTAAGTTTCTTGTGGAGCATGGAAGACAAAGCTGTCTTGTCTGGAAACTAAAGGAGCTAAAAATTTTAACAAGAAACTAGCAAAAGGAGGTGAGGCAACAAAAAGACTCAAGACTTTTGGAGTTAGAAAAGGAGATTGCATTCAGATTACAGAACCAATCTGCTGGTATCTTTAATAATTTTGGTGAACAGGCACTTAATTTATTGGAGCAAGAAAGATCCAAAATTCTTATTGAAAATGAGGAACAATGGCGACAGCGCAGACGGGCAATTTGGTTACAAAGTGGAGATCTTAATACTAATTTTTTCATTGTTACACGAGTTTTAGGAGGAATAGCAAATTTCTTTGGGAACTAAAGGATGAGGAGGGTTGGTTACACAGTGGTCAGGATAATTTAAAAAAAGCTGCTTATCATCATTTTAGTGACTTTTATAAAAATGGTCCGACTCCTCCAGTAAGTGAACAAGTCCAGATGGTTGCCCATTATAAGGAGATGATAAATAATATAGAAGTTGAGGTCTTATTCAAACCGGTTGATTTAAAAGAGATACATGAAGTTATATTTAAGTTCAAAATTGACAAAAGTCTGGGCCTAGATGGATGGACTGCAGAATTTTTTAAGGCTTTTTTTGATATAGTAGGAGAAGACCTACTTGGAATGGTGGAGGAGTCCAGACAAAAAGGTATGATAACATGAGCATTAAATACTACTTTTATTACCCTCATTTCGAAAGTTAACAAGCCCCACCACTTTGGAGATTTTCGGCTGATTTCTCTGTGTAATCTTTGCTATAAGATTATCTCAAAGGTTATAGCAGATCACATAAAACCTTATCTCTCTAAATCTCTTTCGAATGAGCAACTGGGGTTCCTATAAGATTATCTCAAAGGTTATAGCAGATCGCATAAAACCTTATCTCTCTAAATCTCTTTTGGATGAGCAACTGGGGTTCCTCCAGGGGAGACAGATACAGGATGCTATAGGGATAGTTCATGAATGTGTCCATAGCATTAAGAAAAAGAAAATAAAAGCAATGATCCTAAAGCTAGATTTACATAAAGCTTATGATTGTGTTAATTGGGATATGCTGAGATTAATTCTGCTTCAAATTGGTATGGGAGTCAATATGACTAACTGGATTATGAGCTACGTTGTTTCTACTTCTTATTCAGTTCTAGTGAATGGTGAAGCTACAGAGTTCTTTAAGAGAAGCAGGGGACTCCGCCAAGGCTGTCCATTATCTCCCTTACTTTTCATTCTAGTCATGGAAGGATTGAACTTACTTCTGAAAGCTAGCCAGAATGTTGGTATAATTTCAGGTATTTCGGTTACGAGATCTTTAAAAATATTACACATACTATTTGTTGATGTGGTCATTTTAACAAAAGCTTCTATGCAGGAGTGGTGGGAGATTGACAAGATTATGAATTTTTTTTGTTCAACCTCAGGATTAAAAATAAATATATTAAAATCTTCTTATCATTATGTTGGACTAACTGATATGGAGCTCAATGTTTTCAAAGTTGTTTTCCCATTTAACTTTATAGCGATGGAGTTGGAATTCAAATACCTGGGAATTTATATCAAAGCTAGAGCACAAGGATTGGAGGATTGGAGATGGCTATTAAAAAAGTTTGAAAAGAGAATTAATCACTGGTGTTATCGCTGGTTGTCATTGGGAGGTCGCTTAACTCTTCTCAAAGATGTTTTAACCAGTCAGGTGGTATATTGGCTCTCCATTGCAGTGATTCCTTGTTCGATACTGAACTTGCTAAGAAGAATGATGTACAATTTCTTGTGGAAACGAGATAATTCCTCTCATCATTTGCATTTGTGTAACTGGGAGAAAATATATGTCCCAAAAGCGTTGGGGGGTTGGGGCATTCTCAACATCTTTGACTTCAGCAAAGCATTAGTAGCAACTACCCTTTGGAGAGTACTCTTGGGAAAAGGTATTTGGCACAAGATTATAATGGATAAATATATTGGAAACATAAATGTTACTACGTGGCTAAGATATAATTCCTTCATACAAAATGGAGTTTCAAAATTTTGGAGCGGATTATTGAAGGTGACTTATATCATTTTACATGGTATAAGTTGGAACCCGGGATCAGGAGAGCTAGTGGCTTTGGGAAAGGACCGTATTCTGGGGATGGGGGACAACTCATATTTATCCAATCCATTACAGACTTCTTTAAAAGATAGAAATTTGGTGACATTGGCACAGGCACAAAATCCATCAAATACAACAATACTATCTGATTATTGGGTAAAAGGTAATGATTTGGGACTGGGGGAAGATTTGGCATTAGAATGGGATACGTATAGAAAAAATCTTGTTGATGCCGGGGTGATTCTACAGGATAGTATAGATCAAATTAGGTGGATGGGCGGGGCCAACCCTGGTAATCCATCGGCAAGGAATTTTTATCTTAGGATTATCTCATCGAAATGCTTACCAAGTGTGGAGAGATGGAGAATATCATTATGGAAGTGGAATATTCAATTAAAAATAAAGTTGTTTATTTGGTTAGTAATGGAAGAAAAAGTATTAACCTGGAATATGTTACAGAGGAAAGGGTGGGAAGGACCCGGGCGCTGTCCACTTTGTAAATCGGATATGGAAACTCCATTACATATTTTCAAACTTTGCCCCTTTACTCTATCTGTTTGGAATATATTAAAACATAAATTATCCCTTGATGGAATTTGGATGGGAAATACCCTACTGGAATGTCTAAAAAACTGGTATATGAATAAAAGGGTACCTACAACGATTGCAACATATGTTATCTGGTTTACTTGGCTCGAACGAAATCGGGCAATCTTTGAAGATGCTTCCCCCTCAGTGCACTCGATTATCAATAAGACTCTGGCATGTATTACTTATCCCGACAGTAAGGTAAAGCCATGAATTCCAAAAGCTATTTGGACACATCAAAGTCAGAATACTGCCCATGCCTGGTTCGATGGAGCAGCTACAAAAGATGGTGATAGGAGTGGGGTAGGTCGAATCATAAAAACCTGGGATTCAATTGTTTATAAATGGACTTTTTTCTGTGGTAAAGGAACAAATACAAGAGCGGAGCTCTTGGGGGCTTGGGTTACCTTAATGCTAGCAAATCATATGGAAATTCCATCTCTCCATGTTATGGGCGACTCAAAGGTTGTGATAGATTGGCTCAATGACAAGGGCAGACTGATGGTGGCCTCCATAGAAGGGTGGAAGAAAAGAACGAAAATACTTATTCAAAACTTCCAATCTATTGTCTTTCAACATATTTTTAGAGTCTTTAATTCTGATGCAGATTTTCTTTCTAAGCAAGCTTTGATGGAGTCAGAAGGATTGATTACATATTATAAATGGACAAATGGAGAAGAAGGCCCGAGAAGACAGTTAAAGATTCATTGAAGAATCTACTTTAGAGAAGCAGATATTGAAAGATAAATATGTTCATTAGGCTTTTTTGTTTCTGTGGTCAGTTTATATTTCCCAATCCTCTTCAGTTCGATGGCAGTTGTATAGGAACTTATATTGGCTATACTTTTTGTAATGTTTTTGAACTGTGCGAAATGCCAGTATAAATTTTTTTATGGAAGTAATTGAGGATTCAGAGAATCCTGTATATGTACAATACAAGTTCAATACTAAGATTTAAGAAAATATTATATTATTTTTCAATAATAACTTAATAATAATAATAATAATCTATTTTTAAGGTCACGACCAAGTCACACTAAATTGGTGTATGAGAGCCCTTTGTTTGTGGGACACCCCCCTGTAGATTTGACTGGTAAAGCCTACAAAGGTATACATACCCTACCCCGCTCTGAATTTGAACTTGTGACCTCTTAAGAAGAAACACATTAACTTAACCATTAAACCTACTCACGCTATATCTTCATTAGTTAATACAAAATTATCAAAAAAGTATTTATAAAAATATAAATATAATTAATGTGCATTAAAAAAGAAAAAAATCAAAACTCCAATCAAGTGTCTAAACTTATTGAAAAAGTAAGTATCTTTTTATATATCTAGTAAAAGATTATAATTTAAAAAATACAATTAAATAATATTAAAAATATAATGATATACCTTCCAATATCTCTCAATAAAACAAAATTTATAATTTTCAAAATAAAATAAAATTTATAGTTTATAATTTTCAAAATAAAATAAAATTTATAGTTTTTTTAAGAAAATTTATATTCATATATCTAAATATTTATAATATTGTTTATAGATTTTAAAATGAAATTTATATTTATAGATTTATAGATTTTAAAATAAAATTTATATTTATATATTTAAATATTTATAATGTTGTTTACAATGTTTTAAAACCATTAACATTTATAATAATTTATACTATATTTTAATAATTTTTTAATTTATTTTTCTACGGGATCACTAAAATTAAAGAAGAAATAAAAGTTTAAATATGTTAGAAAACTTAATATTTAATGATATATTAAATTTTTTAATTATTATTTTTTTATAATTATTATTTTTTTTTTAATTATATATTAAAAAAATAATTATCATACAAATTATTTTTATTCATTTAATAATATTTTACTTAATAAATATTTTTATTTTTATAAAGTCAAATTACAAAAATTAAATAAATATATTTATATTTAATAATATTTTACTTAATAAATATTTTTATTTTTATAAAGTCAAATTAAAAAAAATAAGTTAAATAAATATATTTAATAATATTTTACTTAATAAATATTTTTATTTTTATAAAGTCAAATTAAAAAAAATAAGTTAAATATATTTATATAAAGTGAATAGTGAAATTATTATAATAAATAAATAAATAATTTATATCAATTTAATTAAATTCTCATTATTACATTATTACAAGAGTTATATCGTATCATTTTCAATACTATTAATTTTATAAAAATAATAAGTGAAAAACTTGATAAAGTATCTTGTTCTTTAATAACTATGGATAAAAAAATCACTTTTACACATAAAAATGATAAATATAATATAAAGTCCATAAGATTATTTCTTAAGATAAACATGGTTGATTATTAAAATATCATACCACTTGGTTCCTTCCTTCGCTTCACTCATATGGGTGCATTCAAATGGTTTCAAGTTGCGTTGAACATGTTGATGGAGTTGTAGTGAACCAACGCCTTTATCATGGCCAAGTTATAGTTCATAAATTAATTTTGAGGTGAACATAAGCATTGAAGTGAGTATAGAGGTTGGGAAAGGTATAAACCTATGCTTTTCACATAGGTGTTGATTTTTATGAGTTAGCAGATTGTCTGATGAGGTTGGGAAAGGTATAAATTTATGTTTTTCATATAGGTGTTGATTCTTATGAGTTAGCAGATTGCTTGATTTTAGTAGTAGATGAATTTTAAAACATTTTTTTTCGAGAATTTTAACTTTACAAATGAAGAAGGGTTTTTTAAGGAGTTTATATAGAGAAGGGGAATGCATGAACTTGAGTTAGGGAGTGGCTCATAAAAAATGTGGTCTATGGGAATTAATAGGTGTTAGTAGAGAAATCTAGATGAATCTATGCTAGGGATTCATGGTAGATGTCTATTATGGTCTAAACATGCAACAGTATTTAATGATTTTTGAAGAGATTTAGAGACTTGTAGGTAGTCTTTCATCCTTGTCACCTCATAGCATTTATTCAAGGGTGGTGTCTACATCAAATGCTTATGGTCGGGATCTAAATTACTCATATGCGACTAGTTGAAAGGAACAACTTATGACACACACACACACACACACACACACCATCAAATACATATCTCAGATAAACCCATCGGGCACTTCCCATCATTTTGAGGATGATACGCAAGGTAAATAAGATTCTTCAACAGGGTATTTTTTAAGGATAAAATATTATATCTATGTATAGTATTCTAGGCGACTATTTCAGTTTGAAAAATCATACATATAGATATGTAGGTGAATATTCAATAAAAAAACATATAATTCACTATTAAAACTTGCATATTTTTTTGTGAATATTATCAATTTAATTATATTTTTGTGTAAAAATAGGTGAATTTTTAACCGGTTGACTAATATTTGTTTTAGGAAATGGCCAAAAAATAGCCAATGGCAAAGTTTCACCCCTAAAAAATACCTTGTTCTTCAAGGCTCCAGGTCAATACAACACTATACTCATTAAGAGCTCAACATATCACTTGCAATAATTGATCCTAGGTGGGGAGGATAACACTCCTCTCAACCACCCAGGCTAGACCTAATGGATACACACACACTTAGATGCAGGGGTTTAGATCATCCAAGAGAAGGTGAAAGGACATTCCATAATATCATCACCTTCCTTTCATGTAATTATGAGGATAACATATTTTTTTTTTTTAAATCTATATGTAATATTTTAAAAGCACTATTTTGAGTTGCTTTAATTTTTTAAGACTAGTTGGCCTTATACTAGAAAAAACATTTCTGAAATCATATTTTTGTGAAGTGATCTAGATACAAGATTTTTTTATCATTGTTATGGAGTAGGATATATATGAATCTATCCTTTATTAATCTATTTGAAATGAGACATGTATGAAATGTTGTGATTTTTTTTCCAAAGAATATATATGTGTGTGTTAGCTCAGTTAGTTCAATCCTTAACCTAGGGAGGTTGTATGATCCATTCCCACCAATTCCCACCAAATCCTGTGGCATTACCAGCCACAACTTGCATGATCCTTATCCATTAGATTTAATCTCATTAAACAATATAGTATATTTAATTTTGTAGAAAGGTTAAATTTGCATGATCCCTTATCCATTAGGTTTAATCTTGTTACAAAAATATAAAATATTTTATTTTGTTAAAGGGTTAAATTGGATTGGGCAGGACATCAATCACATAATGACACAACATTTCATCATTTGATTATTGATTGGGTTGGACATCGTATCATCATGTACATTTCACCATTTGATTATTGATTGGGTTGGACATTGTATCAATCATGTACATTTCGTCGTTTGATTAATAATTGAGTTGGACATGGTATTAATCATATAATGACATAACATTTTATATTTTAATGAATAATTAAGGTTTAATTATATTTGGGCATGTACTTTATTCACATATTCATTAAAAAGATTCTAAAATTTGAGAAAAATGTCAACATTATTAAAGGGATGATGGTTCAACTGTCAGACAACTGGCTTAGGTTGATGGACAATTGGTATGGATTGTTGGTTGTCATTGATGTCAGTCATTGGAGAGTGATACCATTGATATGCTTGATGTCAAAGTCTTACTCACTTAATAATTCGAACCATCTTATATGTTTAGAATTTAAAGTTGGTTGTTCAGAAATATATTCCAGACCATTGTGGTTTGTCCTTAATTCAAATTTCTTCCCCATTAAGTAATGCCTCCACATTTCAATGCATGGACTATGGAAGCAAGCTCCAAATCATGTGTGGCATAATTCCTCTCATGTTATTTAATATTTCTATATCATACCCAATGACATGCCCATTCTAAGTGAGGACTCAACCAAGTCCTTCTTTGCATGCATCTGTACATACCGCAAAATTCTCATTGGGGTTAGCAATATTCAATATGGGTGCACTAGTGAGTAATTCTTTTAGAAAAATAACGTTTTCTTCACATTTTGCTATCCATTCAAACTTGATTCCCTTCTTTTTTAAAGAAGTGATGGAATGAGCAATTTTAGAGAATCCTACTATAAACCTCTTGTATTATCCAGCTAAACCCATGAAAGATTTGACTTATGAAACATTCATCGGTGTTGGCCATCTTCTAATGGTTTCAATATTCCCTGGATGTACTATTATACCTTCTTCTTAAATAATGTGCCCCAAATAATGGATCTACTCTTTGTAAAAATAACACTTACGAAGCTTGTCGTAAAGTTGATATTCCCTTGGTAATTGTAGTACCAACCTCAAGTGATGTTCATGTTCTTATTCTGATTTGAAATAAATAAGTATGTCATCCAAGAACACTATGACAAACTTGTCCAGATAATTTTTTAATATGCAATTCATTAAGCACATAAAGACAAATGGTGCATTGGTCAATTCAAATGGCACCACTACAAATTTATAATGCCCATACCTAGTTCTAAAAGTTGTCTTACTAATCTCTTCTTCCTTGAATCTCACCTAGTGATATCCTGATCTCAAGTCTATCTTCGAAAATATATTTGCCCCTCTTAGTTGATCAAAGATGTCATCAATTCTAGGTAGAGGGTATTTGTTCTTCACAATGGATTTGTTTGGCTATCTAAAGTCAATACATAACCTCAACATCCCATCTTTCTTTTTCAAAAAGAGTATCGATGATCCCCAAAAGTGAAACACTTGGGCATATGTAACAATTCTTCTAGTTGCATGTGCAACTCTTTTAATTATGGTGTACTCATTTTGTAAGGAGTCTTTGATACCGTGACAACTCTTGGCACTAAATCAATAGAGAAATCTATATTTCTCCTTGGTGGAAATCCCAGTATTTCTTGAAATACATCCTCGAACTATTGCAATACTGGAAAATATTCAAGGCTTGGCTCTTTAGACTGTTATGGATCCTACACATGAGTTGCATACAATTGACATCCTTTCCTGAAACATCTCTTCAATTGTAAGGCTGAAATACCCCTTATAAAAATGCATCTTGGAATTCCTTTCACAGTGCTCTATTTTCCTTCTTCATCAAGACATGTAAATGTATTGTTATGACAATCTAGAATAGCATGGTGCTTGTCCAACCAATCCATTCCAATTAGGATATCATAATATCCTAATGGCATGCTATTTAGATCAACATTAGTAATCACTCCATTCAAATTTATTTGACAATTTTTTATAGTCTCATTGATCCTCCTTTTGGTTCCACTAGCTAGCTGAACCAAACATGATTTTTCAAGCTTACTTTTCTTTCAAATGAAATCTGTCTACTATTTGAGGATCAATGTAACTATGGATTTCTCCTAAATCGATTAAAATAGCAACATGACTATTAATGATCTTACCTTCCACCTCAATCATATGGGATTAGTGTTCTTCTTTTCAATCTTTCAAGGTTGCATATATTCTTGGAATATTTTTTCCCATGTATTCTACTGTATTATCCTCTTGGTTGTTGTACAATGTCCACGTCTTTTATTCTCTCTGAGGGAAATCCTTGTAGATGTGATCTTCTTTACATCCACAACATTTTATTGGTGGTCTTCCCCTTTTTCCCAGGGAGTCTTCCCTCTTGGATTTATTCTTAGCAGGTTGATCTTGCTTATTTCTATTAGGATTGTTTATGTTGAAAGGAAGTTTGAATCCCTTCCTTATCTGATTAGATTTCTCATTCTTCTTATCCTTCCAATAATTGTCAAGATACTATTTGCCTTTGACTTGTTCATACATGTGCTTAACCCTTCTAATGGCCCTTTTCAAGGTTTTGGGTTCATCATACTGGATTTTGTCTTTGTAGAAAGAGGGAAGTCCACTCATAAACCTATATATCGTCACATTCTCATCCTTGATAAACCCCACATACTTACACAATCCCAAGAACTTGTTTTCATATTCTCCCATGGTCATTCTCTCCAACCTGAGTTCAAAGAACTCTTTCATCTTCTTGTCATAATAATGCTCTGAAAGATACTCATGTTGAAAATATTTCTTGAACTCCTTCCAAGTGATCCTATTCTCATTAATTTTTTCAACTTTCTTCAATTGATCCCACCACATAACAGATTTTCCATGTAAATGGTACGTGGAAATCTTGGCTTCTAGGTTGGATGAGTAGTTATGCAACTAAAAATACTTCTTGATTCCAAACAACGAAGCTTCAACATCATCTTCCATTTCTCTTTCACCATCAAAGGATGGTGTCTTAAGCTTCACAATATCTCCTTGCAAACTATCCAACTCATATATTCTTCTTTGATTCCTAACATGCGACATTTTTTGGATTCTCCTTGACTCTTTAGATGCATAAAATTTTATAGCTAAGTGAACAAGTGACCGATGTCTCTAAGTCCTACTAGAACTTGAGTGGTTGGATATTCTATAGTTATCTCTCATTTCCTGACTTCTACCTCTTTCTTCATGTCTTGGGCCTGATCCATTATCCACCTACATCTACAAATGATTTAGGATTTGAATCATCTGAGCATTTATTTGGTTATGTTATCTCATCATCTTCTCATTGTCTTCTTGTAACTCTACACTTCCATTCTCAAGATTCTCAAAGTATCTATCGTTTATGTTGGTTTCGCTATGCTCCTATGTCAATTAGATCCTTTCTCTACATTACCAACATTGATTTGTTGGCCTTTGGCTTCTCTCTCATGACTAAAGAATCCTTATACATCTTCCACTACTCTAATATGTAATCATGGCTTCAACTTATATGATTATATCTCTTACTTCTGAAAAATGTGAAAGCAACCATTTTGTTAGAGTTAGGCATAGTATATAAAAGAAATTTGTTAGTTAATCTACATGTGCTTCTTATTCTCAGTTTCTAAGGAATTATATCACATTTCTCCAACTTCTTATAATTTCAAATTATTCTCTTATTAATTATATTTACAATGACTATTCTCATGCCTTAAGCTGATCTCTGAGCTAAAAGTTATGGCCTTTTGAAACATGCCCCCCTTTTCTTCCCCAAATTACAATTACTATGCAAATTCCTTCCATTGATGTTAATTGTATCATCCATTCGCTACCAGTTCCTGATAGAATGTGGATTATACCTTTCCAAAATATCATATCCTTGGATTATCTGCTACCCGAATGGTAAAGGTTCCACTATCAATATTCCTTCATCCAGATCTGTCCTTCCACTAACTACTCGCACATGGTTTTTCCTGAATGTCCAGAATCTTTGAATGATTAAGGGTTTCGCTACAAGGTTCCCTTTCTAATCTTTGAGGTGCAAGGAATATGACATTTGGCCCTCTAAAACAACAAAAACCACAAGGCCCTCTGAATGTTCGAATGGTCTTGGTTCCACCTATACCCAACTACCACACGACATCCAATCATTCATCCACATTTACTAGTACGTTTCCAATGACATCCTTCCACCTGGCCTTCCCACATCAGATTTCCAACTATTTGTGTCATACAAGGTTCATAACATGTGGCATTCATGCCAGGATGACGTGTCCATCCACCTTCCACCTCAACTCATGGTTCTTCCCCGCCTGGTTATGCACCCAATATTTCTCTCCATGGCCTACTACTGTGGCCTCCTCATGAGTACATTGTTGAAGTGGTAACAATTGACATGTCATCCATAATCTGGCTCTTTCATCAAAAGTTCATTTAAAAATAAATTTGGATCCATCCCTTAACAATATACTTCACCTCAAAGGACTCAATATTCCTAGATTTCAATGCCCCACATCCAACATCCATCCCTCAACAAAAACAACCACCCAAAGGACCTCTGGATACCTAGATTCCCAGATGTCCAAACCCTGCACCTAGAATCTACCCATCTAGAATTCTATGATACCCAGATATCCACTCATACATACCTATGACTTGAGGAAACAACCTACATGTCTTCCTGATCGAATGGTGGAGGTCGATGGAAGATCGACGGTTGAGATCCTTTTTTCCCCCCACAACTTTCCCGACTGTTAATGGAGGGGGAATCCAAAATACAGATCTCACTAGTTTTAGACCACTTAAGGTGGAATTCACCCATTGGTCAGGCTCCCTTCTGGTTCTTTTCAAAACCACCAAGGGATCTCCCCCAAAGCCATCCAACCTTTGTTTCCTATCTTGGTGCCTCCTTCCAACGTGGGTCCCACATAACCTGCTAGGATTTTCATACCTCCATCATGGAATGCCATCATGGACTTTCCACCTAGTATTCCACGTCACTACTTCCACATCACCTGACATGTAGCTCCATGTCATCACTAATGTCACTTGTGATGCTAATGTGCCCTCTGACACTTATGTTGACTAAGTTGTTGACTTGGCACCACTGACACCTTTTTTTGGAGTACCCTTCCTGTCATTGTGGCCTTTGATAGGATGCTAACATGGTGCTAAGGTGGCTGCTGAGATGGATTTTTGACCTAGCATGTGGCTTCATTGCAACCCTATATATGAAATCCACCCTTTCTAATAAATATTCACCGTGAGGCACCTCGAATTCTCGGATGCTAAATCCTGCATCCAATATCTAACCTTTCAATAACATCCTAACTTATGGGACCACTAGATGCTCGAATGCCAATATCCCACATCTGGCATCCATCCCACTCAATGGGAATTCACCCAAAGGGGCTCAAATACCCTGGAAATTTAGGGTGTCAAGTCCCCCGTGTTGCTTACTTCTAATAGATCCAACAACTAATGATCAGGGATGGAATGATTTGATGATGATTTTGTCAGAGTTCTTCACTACATATTCAGGATCTGGGAATCTATTAAATGTCTCAATGCTTTATCCTCTGGATCCTAGGATTCCTATATGTCCTGTTGCTATGGATACAAAGCAACCTTCATGTGGTTACTTCAGGTTAGTGTTCCACTTCCAAACTTAAGGTGCAAAGGCATCCAAAATTTGGCCCTCCATAATGACCACTAACACAAGGAACTTTGGATGCTTGGATACCTGGATGTATGCCACCATGACCCACCTCTGTGGCCTTACCATGGGAAAAAAATTATCGCTGTGGCTCCACATCGTCCGCCATGTCACCTTGCCACGTGGATCCCCATCATGTTGATGTCACACTATGAAAAAATATTCAAAAATTTCCAATTTCATGAAAAAATTGTCTAGTTTCCAAGAAATGGTTTGGTTGCCTAGAAACCCTCTGACTTGAGTCCTGTGTAGAAGAAAATATTCAACATGTAGTCATCCCAAGCTCTGCAACCAAGCTTTGATACCAATTTGTGACACACCCCACTGCCTGGGTGCCCCAAAACCTCACCTGCTTGAGGTGATTTCAAAATTCTTATATCTCTCTTAAGGAAAATATGAACATAATAACATAAATGAAATATCAAGAAACATGCATGACTGATAAATAAATCATAACTGGCCATGCACAACAATTATGTCTTAAACATATCACATAGATAAATAAAATACATAGTGGAATAAAATCATAGAGAAACACATAGAGACTTATCTTTTTAAAGAATTTAACCAAATATCTACATACATCGAATGTCCCACCCAACCTTAGACATTTTTTTTCTAGAGCTCAACATCAATTCACCCCAAATCCAGGGCTATGAATCCACAAGGATGGGTCCTAGGCCAACTCTAGTTTTCCAAAACCAGTTCGGAAAATAAACTCTCACAGTTTCTCAACCATACAACAATCCCATATTACCATCTCTCTTTACCATCAACTTGCACAACCCAAGAGCATGAATCCCCTTCACTGCCACATAGTCCCTCAAGTTGTTCACCTCGATCCAGGGCTCTAGTGCTACTAGTCAGGAAATCCCAATGCTAGAAACTCCCAAGATTCCCAGTTGTATACAGTCTTAGCATTACTTTCAACATTCTCATGCACACATGCATAAAATATTTGTTGGAACACCAATAGTTCCTACGACCAACAACCATGGCTCACTACCTCTAGCATCTCCTCTCCCAATGCTCACAACTACATTTAACATGAACAAGAAGGAAAGAAAATCAAGTAACCACAATAACGAAGTAACCCCGATAAGGAAGTAACCATCCACTAACCCCCAAATAGCCCATAGGAAAGGTTTATATAACTTTCCAGGAATAGTGTGGCCTCCCCCAATAGATTCATCTAACCTTTTCCCTTCCCACTAATATCAAGATAAAATAAAATAAAACAACAATAATATAAAGGCTCATACCCTCATCCCCCCTCTCTCATGAAATCATAGCCCCAAATAATTATTTTCCTTGTCCATGTCACAACCAACGATGTATTTTATTATTAAAGTATTAAAAGTATTTCATTCCCTAGGCTCTCCATCCTTTTCAATTGTTTAGGCACTTTGATCTCTCAATCAATTGAAAAAATACAATATTAATCCAGGGACTCAAAACCGGGGTATTACACCCACCCCTGGTCGCCACATTAATATTGGTATGCTTGGCCTCTATGATGTACTGTGGTTTAGAATTTACTAGGTTCACATTTTATTATCTTGTTCTAGTCTCCCTCTTGGCTATGGGGTTGAGATGGTCTTCAGTCACGTGACCTATGTTCTTACAATGGTGGCCACATCGCAACCTCCTTGATTGCAGGGAATTTAGGAAGATGTGCCCTACTTCATCACAATTATAACATCAAATGGGGCCTATGAGACTACCATTACTACCACCTCTATAAAATATTCTATATAAACCTCTATAACCTCCACCATATCCTCCTCGGTCCCCTGCTTGAGTTGCTCCAAAATTCACCTCCTCTACTCAAAATGAGTTCCTCTCAAACTGCTACACCAGTGGTTGTGAGGCACGATATTTTTCTATGGTACAAGTGTTAGCTCCACAAAATTCATAGATATGGTGATTTAGGTATCATACTTCCACAACATTAGGAAAAGATGAGGGGGGTGGTCGTAGGTCCTATGTATTTCATAGTAGTCACTTGCTACATTGCATGGGAATTTGGTTGATTTCGATATTTGTTTTAGTGCCATAACTATGATTGTCAATGAAGGACAATCATTCTCCATGTGATCCTCTATATTACACACAAGGAACCTATTTTTTTCCCTACTTTCCTTGGCACTATTCATTTCCTAATTTGTTCGTTTAATTTTAATATTGTGACTGGAACTAGGCAAGCTCAAATATTACGCTAATAGGGGGAATAACCACAATGCTTGCTCTCATTGTGTCTGGATAACCATTCATTGATTCAATCTTCATAACCTATGCTAAGGCATTGTTGAAATTATGTTTATATTGAGAGTAGGGGGTGAATACATATAATATACTTTTTACTTTATTTAACATTCATCGATCATTGATTAGCCAAGAAACAATAATAACATATAAACTCAAATCACAATGCAAAGATTTTAACATGGAAACCCAATCGAGAGAAAACCATAAAACTTATCTTTATAAATGTTTGTAGGAACCAACCTATTGTTACAAATATTGTAGGCACCAACATACTGGAGACACCAATCTCCTTAGTTGAATACCAACACAAGAAGATGTAGGCACCAACATACTGGAGACACCAATCTCCTTAGTTGAATACCAACACAGGAAGATCTAGGCATCAATCTACTGGAGACACCAATCTCCTCAGCTGAGAACCAAATCAACAAGATATTTTGTAGGAACCAACCTATTGGAGACACCAATATCCTCAATTGAGCACCAACTTAGTAAGACCTGTATAGACACCAATCCAATATCTTCATACACAAAGTAATTTTGACTTTGCCTACATGTTCCATACTTCATACATAGATACATGTTTCATACTTCAAACATAGATTCAAACCCTAGTCACATTTAGCCTTCATGCCCTAGCAAGCCTCATAACATCATTCCCAGAATATGATCCCAAACTATAGCATCACAACCTAAAAACAACACACATTTCAACATCACAACCTCAAAACAGTGCACATTGTAGTATCACAGACCTTTAGTCCTTCATAGTGCACCTTATGAAAAAGAAAACCCCTCATACTTCTCTTGCACACCTTTATATCCCAAAAATACACCCCATCTCCTTTAGCAAACCTCATATATCTTCTGCACACTTCATACTTGATCTCTTGCTTAGATTCTCTTCAAATGCATACATCTATCCTGTATTTATAGTATTTATGTCCTCACTTTCAGGGCCGACCTATAAAGACTGCCTGAGATTACCTAAATTTTATGGCTGGGTTGTCGGATGGAAAAATTCATATCTCCTCATTCCTAAGGAGTTATAGGGAATTCCATATACCGTTTTTTGTGAGTGGGAAATCCCTCTATGGACTAGCACTTGGGGTTGAAATATGCATGCAGAAAAAACCTTAAGATTTCTACTTTCTATCATCGTCCCAGACCTAATCCCCATTATTATTAAGCAAACACATATTTATGAAGATCAAATGAGCATACCTTATTTCAGGCGTTTGATGTAGATCCTTCCTTATGCTTGATCGCTTTTTGATTGCAGCTCTCCTCCCAAGGCTGACCTGCATTCACATAAAACAAACAACAAACTCCACATGCATTTGATATATAGACTAATGGGTTAGAGATTCGATAAACAAGTATACAATAAGCCATGAAAACCTCATATGGTGGGATGGGAAAATTATTTCTTTATTATTAACTTCAACAAATCAACTTACATTGATGAAGCTGACCGCTGCTCCACAAACCTGGTCATGGGCTTCTCTTCAACTATCCTCCAACTTCTTTGCTCTATCTTTCTCTTTGCACAAGGAAGGCTAAAGGGTTGGGACAAAGGGAATATGCAATTAGGTATAGTTTCTTTACTATGATTCTCCTCCTCCAAATGGGACCCCTAACCCTTCTTTTATAGGCTAGAAGAAGCTAGGTATTTGGACGAACCCTCGGCCATGCATGGCCGGAAGGTTCAGTTAACTCACCCAAAGTTGTGTGTTCCATTGACAACTTTCCTTTTTTTGTGCTTTTGTAGGTACACGCGAGCTGTTTTGGGTCAGCGAGCATGTACACGCGTGCAGTGATAGAGCAGGGCGCATGGGCCTTTATACAAAGTGTTTTTAAGAAGAGTTGTTCAATAGTGATTTGGAAAATAAGGAATCTAAGATGATCTGATGCCAGGTAAGCATGTCTGGTGCAAATTAGGGTTATAACAGATGCCCCCTAATGTGTGAGGTCAGAATAGCATCTGATGGCCGAAATACATACCAATCTTTACTGATGTGTCGAACAAGTGAGCCCTCAGACCAAAAATTGGGAGGTGCCGTCTGCAAAAATAAAAATTGTCTCACCGAGGTGGGCATACCCATGCTCGGGATAAAATAAACTCATGGCTACCAATAAAATACACTGTAGATCCATGTCATATAACTATATAAAGTATATCCGTGAACAATACACAATAGAGCTACATCTTGAAATAAAAAAGATATACATGTAGAGTATCTATCTTCTTTAAAAGATGATAAGGCCTGATGGTTGGAGATGAGGTCTTCATAGCTCGAGCAACAACTTCAAAATCTTCAAAACTTGGGTAGGAGTGTAATATGAGTGTACGACTTCACTACCCAGAGGTCTTCGACGACTCATTGGTCATGGACTAGAGAATTTGGATGATCAGACTAAAGGCTTCATTAATTTTGAACAAAGACATGATTGGACATTCAGGATGGCTGGGTATGAGGGCAAGAGACAAAATGCAGAGGGGTTGACTCAGGCTTGGTAAAAACTTCCCTTGGACAACAACATGACAAATGATGAGACTTAGACAACATGGCATTAATCATAATTTTACGAGGTAGGAGGCAACACAAACTCTC
Organism: Picea engelmannii; assembly: GCA_009831015.1. Lineage (NCBI taxonomy): Eukaryota > Viridiplantae > Streptophyta > Pinopsida > Pinales > Pinaceae > Picea > Picea engelmannii. Next base: position 437,076 of record ML792409.1, on the reverse strand, counting down.
CATATGTTTGGAAGAATAACCAAATGGAGGAGGTCACAACTCTATGTAGCGAGAAAAGCTTCCTAAAGTCATATTAAATCCCAAATTTTAATGAACAAATGAACATATGTGCTTTATCCAAGGGCAACTTATTGTGATGCCAATACAGAAAATACTTTTCCCTTCCTCTTTTTGGGGTATATTTGATTTTTTTGTCTTTTTCAATGATTTTGGAAAAAAGAATGAAAGAATGTTATGTTACAATGGATGAACGAGTGTTACAAACATACAAGTTCAAGGTGCAAGGACAAGATTGATGTTCAGAACAATGACACTCAGGAAAAATCCTCCAGGGGCCAAAGGTGTCAAGACGCAGAGGCAAAGTGCTACAAGGCTTGTGTATAAGGTATGCTTCAGATGGTTCAGTTGATAGCAACATGGAGCCGACATTTAGACAAAAAATGCAGGTATGCAAACGTGGTTAACAAAACACACAATGGTAACGTCCTTCGATGTAAGTTTAATGAGCCTAGAGAAGGTAAGCTCGATGGTTTTTCATATTTAGAGATTCTAAAAAAATGTAAAAGGAGACTCCATTGGGGTACCTTTTTCGAAGATAGTCTAGTCGGTTCAAAAAAGGGGTAAACTAGCACCGACAAGATGTCTATTCAAAACATTTTTAATGAGTGTGATAAAGACAAGATCACTCAGCCATTTTTTCATTTTTAAGGAGTCTGAAAAAAGATTAACTATGGACTCCGTCAGGAATGTTCTTCTGGACCAGTTTAACGAGTGGGAAAGAATAAGGTCACTCGACGATCTTTTCAATTTTATGGAGTCTGAAAAGAGCTTAACTATGGACTCCATGGGGGTTCCTTTTTCATAAATTTAGTCCCTCAGGCCCGAAAAATGGTTAAAATGATACCTGAGAATACTCTTCTAGAGAAATGAAGTTCCATATAGTATACCTTTGTTCGTACAGTTGACTGTCCAGACCGAAAAAGGGGTAAAATACCGTCGTACAGACGTGACTTCAAATTTCAGTTTAACAAGCTTGAAGGGCCACAAGATCGCTCGACAATCTTTTCATGTTTAGAGGGTTTGAAAAGGGATTAAAAGAAGACCCGTTATATCTTTTGGGAGTCCCGAGGGTGAGGTCAAGAGTGAAAAGGAATCATGCAAATGAGGCTCAAACCCGTAATCAGGAAAAACAACAAGGACTCCCGAGCCTACAATTATTAGAGACAACATGGATGCCATAATGCAACTAGGATCTACCTAGGGCATCCATGTTCCGGTAAGCTCTACCACCAACTCATGACACTTCTAAAGAAACAATGATGGTTCCGTGTCGCAACCTGATGGGATCGATCCTATGGCAAAGGGAAAAAGACAATGAGATACAAAAGTCAAGGTAGAAACCTAACCTATATGCTCAAGTTGATCAACTGAGAATTTTTCACAGACCGTAAAAAGTTACCCAAAACTCCAAAAAAAAAATTTGTCCCGATACCCGATCATGCCCCTCCAATACAACTACTGAATCACTCTAAATGGTTTTCATTTTAAAGAAAATGATAAGGGGGGCCAAAAAAGTGACAAAAAGAGGCCAAAAAGTCTATAAATAGAAGCTGACAGCTGATTATCACCATTGCTGATTTGGAAATTGACTCTGGAGCCAAAAAACTCTCTTTGATAAAAGTGGTAGTTCTGGGAGCTACAGTGGACGAAACGACCATCTGTCTGGACCAAGTAAGTATAAATACTATACATATGTTACAAAAAGTTACCCATGGTGACCTGCCTATGAGTAATATTTCTTGAGGTAGAGTCCATTTCTAGGCTCTGCCAAAGCATTCCCTTCAAATTCAACCAGACGATAAGCGCCCTTCCTAAGAACCTCTTTTATGATGAAAGGTCTGAACCACATGGGTTTGAATTTTCCTACCCCCATGGGGTCCTTATCTTGGTTGTAGACCAGGACAAGGTCGCCTTCAGTGAAAATCTAAGGACGAACGGACCTATCATATTGATGCTTGACTTTATGCTTGTGAGCCTCGTTGGCCAGGGCCGCATCAGGACGCTGCTCATTGAGTTGCTCAAGGTATAATAACTGTTCTTCAAGTGGAGAAGTGTCTGGCAATAATTGTACTGCCAAATTTAGGGATGGGATCTGACATTCGATAGGTAAGACTGCTTCCAGCCCGTAAACAAGTTGAAAAGGTGAGAAATTGGTTGTAGTCTTAACAGATGTTCGATAAGCCCATAATGCCGAGTATAACATCAAATGTCAATTTGACTTGGCTGAGTGGATCGTTCGTTGTAGGATGGTCTTGAGAGATTTATTCACAACTTCTACTTAACCATTTGCTTAGGGGTAGTAGGGTGATGAATGTTCTTGCTGTAACCCAAGCTTTGACGTTAACTCAATCATCATCTGGTTCTGAAAGTGACTGCTATGGTCAATGAAAATCTCCCTCGGGACGCCAAACCTTGCTATTATCTAGTTGAATAAAAAGACAGATGTAGTCTCTCCATCATCTTTAAACATTGGCATAGCTTCGACCCACTTCGTGAAGTAGTGGACGACTACAATGATGTAACGGTGCCCCCTTGATGAAGGAGGGTTGCATGTAGTGTAATCAATCCTCCACTTGGTGAAGGGACCAACTGTGATGACAAGAAACATGGGAGTGGGATGTGCCCTCATCTTCTGAGAGAAGATCTGGCATGGGTGGCACTTCTTGACCGATTTGATACAATCTTTGATTAGTGTCAGCCAGAAGTAACCTGCTCGTAGAATCTTTTGGGTTGTTGCCAACCCAGACAAATGACCGCCACAAGCTCATGTATGGCAATCATTAAGTACAATAACTGCTTCTTTGTGAGTGAGACATCGGCGCAGGATACAGTCTACACCTCTCTGATACAAAGTATCATCGAGTATGAGATAATTCTTAGCCTGATGATGTATGCGTCAACGCTCATCACGAGAAGCAGAGGTGGGCACTTCAAATTCTAGAGATAGATAAGTATATCTCCATACCAGGGATCCAAAGAGGTGATAAAAAACATATCTCCTCTGATAGGCGACTCTTCAGGCACAAAATCACCTGACTCAACCGGAAGTTCTGAAATAAGTTCTGCAAAGACCAGTGACTTTTTGGATTTCGCTGAAACAAAATCTAAGTCAAACTCCTGGAGAACGACTATCCATCTACTGATCTTTCCGCCTATTACCCATCATGTCAACATGTACTGGAATGGATTCACGACAACCATGACGGTGGTCTTGCGAACAAAACATAATGACAGAACCGTTGAACAGCATGAACTGCTGCCAACGCAAGTTTTTCGATATGAGAATAATTTAGTTCCGGTCCTACGAGGCCTCGACTCAGGTAATAAATCACATATTCTAAGAACATGTCATCCTCCTAAACTAAGACCATGTTGATGGTTGACTCCGTTGCAACCAGGTATAATAAGAAATCTTTGTTATAGTTAGGTGGCCAAAGCAGAGGGGCAGTTGTGAGGGCATGTTTCAATGCATCGAAAGAGCGTTGGGCAGCATCGTCCCAATGAAAAGGAACGTCTTTCTTCAGTAAGCGCATAAATCCCTTTGTGATCTCAGCATAGTTGGCAATGAAACATCTTAAAAATTTTGCCTTGCCCTGTAGACTCTGAAGTTGAAGAATTGTGCGTGGGGGAGGCAACTGAATTATTGCCTCAACCTTGAGAGGATCGACCATGATCCCTATTGTTGATACGATGAAACCTGAAAAACATCTTGAGGTTATGAAAAAGATGCACTTGTTTGGATTCAATCGAATCCAGAAGTAGCGACAACGCTCAAAGATAAGTCAGAGGTGTGTGGGATGATCCATTCTCTTGTGAGATCGAGATGCTAAATGATCTAAATAGGCCTCGACTATATGCTTGAGGTCATGGAAAGAAAAAGAAATGGCCCGCTGAAAAGTCGCTTCAACATTTTTGAGACCAAAAGGCATCTTACGATACGCGAATGTACCCCACGGACAGATGAATGTTGTTTTATGCTGGTCTTCAGGTTTTATTTGTATTTGGTTATATCCCGAAAAACCATCCATGAAAGAGAAGGCCTCGCAACCCACACATTCATCAATTATCTGGTCGATGAATGGTGTGGGAAAATTATCTTTGGGACAGGCCTTGTTCAAATCACGGAAGTCTGTACATACATGAATCGTGCCTTGTTTTTTATTGACCGGCACGGGGTTTGAAACCTATTGGGTCAAATGGATAGGATATATAAAACCGGATTTTAGCAGTTTCTCAACTTCAACCTTAATGGCTGCTGCTTTCCTGGGGTTAACTGGACGAAGCTTCTGCTGGACAGGCTTGGCATCTAGATAAGTTTTGATTTCATGTTCGACTATTTTTGGATCGATGCCTGGCATTTCCTCGTAAGACCAGGCAAAAACGTCACAGAATTCTTTAAATAGATCTGTGTAGATTTGAATCTCTCTGGGGGAGCAGTAAACTTCGACGAAAACATTCTCCATGACGCCAGGGGTTTTGTAGATATTGATCGGTATGGTTTCAACGATGGTTTCCATATTACCCTCAGCATAGACCTCGTGTGTATCTAAGGGATTAATAGGACAAGACCTATCTCCAGTCATAGTCAAGGTGAATTCTCCGTCCTCAATTTTACTTAACTCTGGGAGGAAGTATGATCTGTGATGAAGATCATCCCAGGGTTTGTCTGGACTAGTCGTTGCTTCAATTACTGCTTCGTCAGAAGGAAAGACTAAGTCTAACTAATCGGTGTTAGTGAGAGAACCCTGAGCCTAAATAGGATCTAGAAGTGGATATAACTCTTGTGTAGGAGTTGGATCTGGGTTGGTTGAAGTTTTTTGGACTAAAGAGTACACTACTTCAACTGCGGACAAGGGCATGGACATGCCCGGGTGCTCTGCCCCCTCCATTGGGGTCGATGGGGAAGGAAGTATCCACGGATCGGTGAAGTAAGTCATGGGAAACGACGAAACTTGGAAAATCTCAACCTTATGGTGGTTGGATATGAACTTGACATCGCCTTGAGGGGGCGGGTAATCGAAGGTACCCATCAAAGATGGACAGAAACCAACCCCTACATTGACTATGCTTGGTTGAGGATTATCGATCATCGGGACCGCAGACACCCCCAAAGAAGGGTCAGGACTGGAGAAAGACAATTGATCAATGGTTACAATCCGATCTTCATGTGGAAACAACAAGACCCAAAAAACTATAGAAACCACTGCTTGCATGGAATAATTCCAACTCCTTCCTAACAAGAGATTGTAGTCGAGGGATACATCGACTACTTCTACCTCAACGCACACGATCTTTCCTCCTAATTGCACGGGAAAGGAGGGAATGATACCATGTGGTCGGAACGAATGACTGTCGAAAGCAATTAGAACAGTAGGTGACAGAGACAAAATGGGTCGGCCAATGGCCTTTCAACATGCCAACGACATAACGCATGTTGAGGAGCCCTCATCAACCACCGTGCGGAAAATATTGTGAGTAAAATTTTTCGTGGGGCAAGACTTTACTATCTGAAACGCTACGTGGTAAGGCAGACGAGGTTTTAAGTCAGTTGCATCTAGCATGATGGTACCCGGATTACAAGTCTCGGTAGATCCTAAAGCGGTTAACAAAGCTTTCCTCTGAGAAGGGCATTTTTGGAGGACCTCCAAAGCAGACATCGCACAAGGATTTTGAGACAAATCCTCCACCACAAAATAGTTCTGGGTGGCCCTTGCGTTCGGGTTGTGAGAAGCTTTCTTGAATTTGCCTTTTGGGATGCGTGTCATTGTTTCACCCAAAGTATTCTCAATCTGTAGAGGAAGAGATGGGAGCTCGGCTTCTTTTCCCTTCTCATAAGTGCTTGGTTTACTGTAGTCATGCGCTCTAGTCGATATGAAAGCATCACCCTTCATCATATATACATTTGTGGATGCGGGATTGTTCGAAGACAGAGAGGGTCCTTGACTGCCCCCTTCCGTGCTTGTAGAGGCTTGGGTTAGGTTTTGCCCATGCTGAAATAGATTGGTTAACACAACAGGATGTTGCTGTGTCACAAACTTTTGGGCCTCTGTAAGACGGGGACATAGGTGGGTCGGGTAGTCTTCCGTGCACAGGTTTCACAGATACCTCGCCTTCCATTTCTCAGTGTTGCCCCCGCCAACATTATCAGTAGGTTTCTTATTCCCCTTACCTTTCTTTCGTTGTTTTTTCTTTCCTTCAGGCTACTGAGTGGCCTTTGGATTTGTCGATTGCACTGTGTGTCCATCCAATGTTTTAGTAGGGGGAGTAGCCAAAAAAGTAGTTTGGGTGGCCGATGTGTGTTGTATAGACAATTGTTGCAATTGCTTCGTCAGTTGCTCAGCGGGCTTTGTTTGTGCTGAACCAACAATACCGTCGGCATGTGGTCCAACTCTCTATCTGGTTTTATCAAGTATTGAGTGTGACACATCTGGAAAGATCTCGTCTAATAAATCGAACTGAGAATAGATGAGCTCAAGCTGTTGAGTTCTCATGATGGCATCTTCTTCGGAAAACACTCCTGAAGTCGCGACGTCTTTGGATAACTGTGGGACCAAAGACTTAAGGAACCACTCGAGCAGGAATGTTGGTGGGACTGGTACCTTAATTAAACTCTTCCGGTCTCTCCATTCTCAGATGTGATCAAAGATATGGTCCTCTTTTGTCTGTGTGAAATTGGCCAGCAATTCTGTGCTAGTGTCGTATCTCACAGGTAATTGGAAATGGTTTAGGAAGGCCATTGCCAATTCACCAAAGGAAGAGTGTCTTGAGTGGTCAAGCTCAATGTGCCATTTCACGGCACTCCCAATGAGAGTATGTTGAAACAATCGCAACTGTACGGAGTCGTCTTTCAAGAAGTTAGATGAGAACTAAAGGTGGAAGGTCATCACATGATCGCCTAGATCTTCGTTCGACTTGGCCTCAAACTTTGGTATGTCTGAGGGTATCTTCGTCGGCATAGGGGGCCAACGCGGATCGTGATAGATAGGGTCATTCAACAACCTTGTCAAGTCTGGAAAATGCAAGGTTTCCAGGAAAGGTAATTTGGGTTGTTGGTGATAACCTAGGAAAAAGGGACCTGGAGTTTCACTGGCACCAGGTTGCTAGGACAAGTTCGGTTGTTGGCTTGGGTTCCGGTAAAAACCATGGCCATGATCAGCGTACAGATTTTGTGTGTGAGGAGACATCATCGGCTGATTCCCAAAATAGGACGTAGATGGATGGGCGTGCATTACATTCGGAGGACTTTGGGAAGGATTGCCCCATGCCGATCTCGTGGGGAGAGGCATAGTACCTTGTCTGAGGTTCCATTGACTGTGGAAAGAATTTCCCCAGATCGACATTCCTGATGAAGGAATGGATCCCTGCCAAGAATTCCAAGGCCCTGATGTGGAAGAAGTTCCTGGGTGTGCCCCCTGTGCAGGAATAGTACCCTGCATAGGAATAGGTTGTCTGAAACTGGGGTTGCCCCCAGTCGGGAAAGCAGTTGACGAGAAGGCATTGTTACCAAATGCACCGAACAAAGAAAATCGTGTCAAACCTACCGACATATTATGTGAAGGTGGTCCTTGACTCCCTGCTCCAAATAAACTATGGTGTGCAGGTGGTGGCCCGGCGGATTGCTGATGCGTGCCACCGAGCGAAGGGGACAAAGGAGGTATATGACCTCCATCGTAAGGGAAAGCATTAAAAGGAGTTGAATTGCCCCCCATGTGACCTTGCAGAGGAGCATTAGAGGTCCTTGTCTCCATACTTAAAGTTTGTGAAGTGGAGTAGGAAAGTACAGGACTTGTACCTGAGCTAGGCATCCCGTATGAGAACGGAGGGCCTGTCGCACTTGGTGGGAAATGGGTTGTTTCCATCGCCATAGACGGGATCAGACCACTGTGCGAGGTAGAGGCGGCTGAGACCATGGTGGCTTGGACCGGTGATGGTGGGTTAGGAGGTGGAAACTCTCCTGTGGTGACAACCGTAGTGGGAATTGAAGAATTCCCAGAGGGAGTGACAACATTTGTTTCCATTGTTGCGTGCAACACTGTTTGGCACTCGTAAGGGTGAATTGGTACGATGCTGGGTTCCAAAAGATCAATGGTTGGAGTTTCATGTGGACTAAGAGATTTCTCTCCAAAGTCTACAATGGTCATTTCCTCCGGATGTTGGTCGGGCACAATTTCTTGTGACCCAATCGCTTCAAAAGACCCTTGTTGGTCTAGCTTTCGCCTTAGTGGTGGCGGGGGTGGCTCCAGTGTAACTGGTGATAGGCTCTGAAGCCTTCGTGATCGACAAAGCTCGTGAACATCCACTGTGTGAGAAGATCAAAGACAATCTAGGGCAGTCTATTCATTCAAAAAACAACACACACTAAAAAGTCCCTACAAGATAAAACAAGCAAACACTAAACTAATTAGAAGAATAGTTACAACAACCAACACTAGAGCAACTTACCGGTGCAAGTGCTACTCGAACACGGAAGCACCCTATGGGTATACTCTGCAAAGCATGGCTCGATGTCTGTCCTAGGTACTACGGTATAGCCCCACAACCACCTGTGTATGTCCCTAAAAAGATAGGCAACTAGGTTGCCAACACGCGAACAATTACAAGGCGAGTATAGTCGAAAGTAGGGTAGACCACAATGAGCAGGGTATCGAGCCCGAAACCTGTCAAGGGTATCAAAAGCAAGTATTTTGGAAGACAACTGAAGACCTCGAACGGATTCAAGACCCACGAAGCTCCGTGGAAAATGCAATCGATGGAATCCCAAGACAAGCCCTCTATATGTGTTCTCCACTACGATTGGTCCAGCTTTGGAGGGGTTATCTTCGCTACCTTCCCGCATGCAACCTCATATTTATCCCTTGTGTTAGAGGGGGTTCCTGGATAACTTTCACGATACTGGACTTTGACACTCCCTAACTCAGACTCCAATGTTTGATTTTAATGGCCTTGAAGAGTTTCCTCTCCAACCTAATTCAAGGCCCTAACCCTAAACTAGTTGGTTGACCCTACAAACATAAAAAGTCTAATGAATTTTAGATTTAGCGTTAATTTTTATGGCTTGTCTTAAGTAAAAGGTTATGAAAATGAAACTAATGATGTTTTGAAAGATGAAAGCAAAATAAACAGAAAGCTGGAAACACAAACCTTTACTTCACTTAACTCTTAAACAACTTTTCAACCTTAAAATTTTTTCTAAGATCTTTGAACAACAAACTCAAAGCAGGATTTCACTCAACTACGAGCTACTTATGATCTAAGTAAACTGTGAAGAATTATGAAAGCAAATACTTTTCCCTGATTACTAATGCAAAACAACACTTTTTTTTTTTTTAACTGAAATGGATATAGGATTTATTTAAATGGAAGAAAAGAGGGTCTTTGCCGAGGCGACCCCTATTACAAAACAGATTTCAAGCTACAACTTCTTTTGGATTACAACATTTTCAGTGAGTTTGAAAATAACTTTCGTTATTTACAATTAGGAGTCCTTTCATGAGAGAGCTGCCTTTGTTCGCCATCATATCAGCTTCACTGTTGAACTTTCTTAAAATATGATAAAATTTGCACGAATTGAAATCTAGTAAAACTCTCTTCAGTCTATCTAAGATTTTATTTAGGCTGGCATTGCTGAACTGAGTCTCCATGTTTAGGTTTCTTATTATTACCTCTAAGTCTCCTAAAACTTGAAAATCTTTGACTCCTTTTTCTCTGGCGAGGAGGCAAGCTTTGGTGAGCCCTAACATTTCAGCTTGATTGTTGGATTTCTGTCCTAAACCCTAGCAGAAGCAATATTTTGAAGACCCATCCGTGGAGTAGATAACCCCCCCAGCTCTAGCTGCACCGGGGTTTCCTTTAGACACCCTGTGAAAGAAGATTGTGGTTAAATTTTTAGCCCTCCACCATGGCTGGAATTTGTCATCATCAACTCTTATTTGCCATTCCAGATTGGCTGTTTTTGGGGAAGGGAATTGCTTACTCAGAAATGGGACAAGCGGGCTTAACCACCTCTTTTCCTCCGGCAGTAACAAGGGGTCCTCTTTGGCATACTGCTGTTGGGCCGCTTCTAGAAGGAAAGATTTAGCTTTTTCCACTACTTGCAATGGAGAGTGCCGCTCCTCTTTGAATATCGAATGATTGCGAGTCAACCAAAGATGCCAGCATACATACTTGGGCATCGCTGTCCAAATTTTGGTCCAAAATGATTTAGACGGTATGCGCTGGGGGTAGATTAGACTCCAAGAGGTGAATAGTTCTGCAATCGAATTTTGAGGTGGAATAATAATATGGAAATCCTGAAGAAAGAGACCCCATACCTCTTTGGCAAAGATGCAGTCCATGAACAGATGCTGAGCTGTTTCGATATTGTTGTTGCATAGCGCACATCTGTGAGGCCCCACTATATTCCTTTTCTCCATATTGTCTCCAGTGAGAAGTTTGTTGTGCATCAGGGTCTATAAAAAGAAGTTCACTTTTGGGATAGCTAGTTGGTCCCAGACTCTTTTCCAAAAAGCCGGAGTGTGGCTGTTGTTTCTCGAGACCTACAAAGCTCTATATCTTGCCGCTGAAGTGTATACACCTGTCTGGCCCCATCCCCATCTGTCTTTGGTGGTTCTGTTGACTGGGGCAGCATCCTCCAACAGTTCATCAAGCAAGGATTGTTGCTGAGTTAAACGGGGTGGAACACCGTGGAAATCCCAGCCTGCCCAATCCCCACGATGGTCCCATTTCGAGAGGTCATAAAGTCTGTTTACTCCAGCTCTATCCAACCAATCTCTGAGGTCTGCAATTTCATCGTTTTCTGCCAGGGGTTCTCTCCCCATGATGCTATCCAACCAAATTGACGTGCGTTTCCTTTGCCAGGGATTCTGTACATCGAATTTTTGAAAAACTTGCTGCTTTTGCAGCACAGTTTCCACACCTGCATGCATTTTGCTAAGCTATCACACTGAAGGTTGCTAAGAGTGTTGTTGACCCCATATTTTTCACGCAGAGTGGTGCTCACCGGATGCGTGGGATCATTAATTAGCATCCACATGATCTTTCCTCCAAACGCTAGGTTGGCGAGTGAGGGGTCCCTGATCTGTAGTCCTCCCTCTGCCGTGGGTTTTTTGACAACCTCCCAGTTCACCAAATGCAATTTGTTGTCATTTCCCTTCCCTCCCTGCCACAAGAAGTCTCAGATAAGCTTGGAAATCTGCTTAGTCACCGATCGGGGTGCTAAGAGGAACGTTGCCTGGTAGATGGGAATCGCAGACAGCACAGATTTAATAAGGATGAATTTGCCGCCCTTTGTTAACCAATAGCCTCCCCACGCTGCAATTTTGGTTTTGATTTTGGAAATGAGGTTGCTCCATAGCGTTCTTTTATTGCCGCCTAAGATGATAGGGAGACCGAGATACTGGATCCTGTCCCAAATTTCGTGTCCTTTGAACCCAAGGATGGAGGTGATGCCAGAGAGTTCATGCTGACTTAAATTCCAGCTATAAATTTCTCTTTTGCTCTTGTTGATTAAAGCTCCCGTGGCTCTGCAATAAATTTTGAGGACCAAATCGATGGCTCTGGCTATTCTGATGGAGGCTCCCCCGAGTAAAAGTGAGTCATCTGCAAAGAGTGCGTGATTTAATGGTTCTGCCCCGATGGAAGATTTAAGACCCGGTATGTTACCAGCTATCCTTTCTGCAATGAGCTTTCAGCTGAGGGATTCTGCCATTATAATATACAGGAAGGGGGAGAGAGGGCATCCCTGCTTGATGCCTCTCTGGGTTTGAAAAAAGCTGGTAGGACGACCATTGACTAAGGGAGTGACCCATGGTTTGTCAATACAGGCCTTAATAATCTGGACAAACTGAGACGAAAAGCCAAAAGAGAGAAGAACTCTGCATAAAAACGAGCGGTTGACTCTGTCAAACGCGTTCGCCATATCTAACTTTATCAACATTCCTTTCTCATTCTGCTGTATGCTAGTGTGTACAATTTCCTGTACCTGTATTACATTGTCCTGTATATGCCTGCCTTCCACAAATCCGCCTTGAAAATTGGTGATTAGTCTTTTTAGGGGTGGTTTGATCCGATTTGCTAGAAGCTTTGCCAGGATTTTGTAAGATGCATTACACAATGATATTGGCCTGAATCTTGTGAATGTTTCAGGGTTGGTGTCTTTGGGGATTAATGCCAGATATGTGGAGTTGGTTCCTCCCCTGACCTTCACTTTTTTCATGCACCCGCTAATCATTTTAAGGAGGTCATCTTTGATAATATGCCAGCAGGATTTGTAAAAGTGGATTGTGAATCCATCAGGCCCAGGAGCCTTGTCTACCTCCATGGACCAGATTACATTGGAGATTTCTTCCTCGGAAATTGGCTGGCAGAGTAATTCGTTATCTTCTGGAGTAATGAGAGGCAGAATATTGGAGAGAATCTCGGCAGTTTCCTCGTCGTTGCTTTGTTTGTCTTCTCTGTATAAGTTCATGAAATGGGATTCTGCAGCAGCTTTGACTTGAATGAACCCTTTGCAGACTTGGCCATCCCCTGTTTTTATTTCTGCTATGTGATTCCTGGACAGTCTCGCTCTGTATTGCCGGTGAAAATAGGTGGTGTTCCTATCCCCAGCCTTCAGCCAGAGACTTCTGGATTTAAGTCTCCAATATTCTTCCTCCCTTCGAAAGGATTGGAATGTGGATCGCTGAGCTTTGGTTTCTTTTTCCAGCAACTTTGTTGTAATATCTTTATTTTCCATATCTGTTTGTAGGGTATGCAGTGACTGCACTACTTCTCTTCTTTGTTCAGAAGGGGTAGGGGATGGTTTCTTTATCCATTCCTTCAACGCTTGTTTTGTGGCTTTCAACTTTTGTTCCCAGACATAGCTTGAAGATCTCGAGAAAGACTTGGCCCATGCAGATTTTACTGTCTCTAAAAAATCATCTCTGTCAATCCACAATGGGCTAAATCGAAACGGAATGGGGCCTAGGTCTTCTTCTTCTTCCAAGAGGAGCTGTATTGGCTTATGATCTGAGCTAAGTTTGGGAAAATTTTTGGTAGTGATAATATTTTTGTTCATCATTATGGAACTTTGCACAAGAAAGCGGTCTAAACAAGTGGATATATGGTCTGGACCCACCCTGTTGTTGGTCCAAGTGTAAATGCCTTGAATGGGATTGAAGTCTAAGAGATCCCAAGACTGCATAATTTCCTCTACCTTAACCAGCATGGGGTTTGTGTTATTGGAACCTCCCCTCTTCTCTTTTTCTTTTATTACAATGTTAAGGTCCCCAGCTATGATGATATTGGTGGGAGAGTTCTCCTCTAAATAAGATGAGAGAGAGTTCCAACACTCTCGTTTTTCAGCATAAGAAACTGGTACATAAAGATTAAAAAGAGAGATGGATAGCTTACTTGAGTTGTGCTTCAGTTCCGTGAGAATCCAGTGCTGAGTTTCGAAGTTCCTGTTCAGATGAAATATGTCTTTGGTCCATAGAGTTGCCAGCCCTCCGGAGGTCCCCCTTGAACTGACTGCTTTAACTGATCTTTTGTTCCACTTTGATCTACTGATATCTAAAAGGGCTTCCCCTTCTATTTTGGTCTCCTGGAGCATTAGAATGTCTGAGGGATCTGCTTTCAAAAGGTCCTTGATTGCTTCTATTTTAGAAGGGTTCCCCAGGCCTCTACAGTTCCAGGAGGCGAGTTTCATTATTTACTTGATGGNTCTATTGTGGATTGAATGCCTTGTGTCTTGTACCTTTTTTCCTCCTCCTCCCTCTTTTCTTTGCAAGATTTCCTTCCTGCTTTCTTCGAGGGACGCTCAAAGGTTTCATCCTCTAAAGAACCTGAGCTTTCCTCTGGTTTTTTCTTAGCGATTTATGCATATGTAGGATTTGAGGGGCTGCCTTGATTGTCCTCAATCTGTAGTTATTTCCCTCCCACTTTGATTGGAGGTAATTCTTCTACCTTTTCCCCATTCTCTTCTGTTTGTTTTGCTTGCTTGTTCTGAACCTTTTCTGTACCCTTTTGCAATGCATCATTTTCTTGTTCGTTTCTGTCACTGCTGGGACCTCCGGTCGTGAGGCCTTTACCTTTACCTTTTTTTGTATTTGCGTTTTTCTGAACCAGGGTCCATGATTCCCCATTATGTTTTTCTACCTGTTCCTCGACTTTCTTCTTGCAATGCTTTGCGAAGTGTCCGTGTCTGTGGCAGTGTCTGCATTTAAAAGGTAGTTTCTCATAATCTAGCTCCTGTACATGCGTCCACCCAGCTACAGTGAGATTGATAGCTTCCGGGAGCCCCTCTTCTAAATCCACTTCTACACAGATACGAGCGCAGGAATACTAATCCTTTCTTGCAGCATGATCTATGTATTTTCCCAACGCGTTGCCGATGTTCTGGAGGGATTTTTGATTCCAATAGTGGAGGGGTAGATGTGGAAGCCTGACCCAAACCGGGACTGCAGAGGCAACGTCTTGAGTGGGGTCAAAATCGGGAGTCCATTTATTTAGATAAAGTCCCTGAGGACCCATAAAGAATGGCCCGTTTCTGAAAATTAATCCTCTGTCTTCTGTGTTCTCGAAGACGAACACAAAGAAGCCCTTTCCTACGAAGAAGATTTTGACTCCCTCTTTGATCAGAGGCTTCCAGTTCCTTTGTGTCCATTCTTCCACTGATTTAGGAGAAGGCCAGAGGCCCATAAACTGACCTATGAGTCCTCTCTCGGCCAAGTTCAGGGCCGCTTTACAAGTTTCTTCTTCTGGCAGAGCCACCGTGGGGATAGCATCCATTTTCCTCATGAAATTTTGCTGGGACGCTGAGGGCGGATGCTTTGGGCCAGATGCTACCATATTTCTAAAGGCGAGGACCTTTGGGGGCAGATCGGGATCCCCAGGAGCTTCCATTGACTGAAGGGACGCTGCAAAACAGGCAAGCGGGCGCATAGGCCTCAGGGGCGCGCTGAAGTGACCTGCAAACCTAACATGGCCGATGCTAGATGTATATGGATGAATTTAACTTACACATTGGAGTCGAGTTGGGAGGAGTTTTAACCAGTGTGTTAGCATGGAAATTATGTAAGATAGCGTAACAAAACAACACTTTTTAACCAACACAGAAATAAAAGATTTTTTTTATTTATTTGAATGCTCACAAAGCAAAAAAGGAAAAACATCGACAAGTCAAAACCAAGAAAACTTTCTGGCCTAAACGCAGATCGCAAAGAGCCACTTTTAAAAAATCACACACAAGCAAATTAAAATTGAATTCTCACACTTGTCTAAAAACCCTATAATTTTTTTTTTTTTGAGGAAAACTTCTAAATGAAAAAAGAAAGCTATTGTTGTGATCAAACTTAAGACACTGACCGCTATGATAGAGACCCAAACCTGAGAGGTATAATTCTTGTCAAAAGAAAGGATGACTGCCTTACCTTCAACAAAAATTCTCTCCACAGGCACACTGCTGATAGTACCACAACAAGCGTGTGCACGCAAGCTGTGTAAAGTCAGAGAGTGTGTACAGGCATACTGGCCTTATACAGGCCGCATGTATATCTGAAACTCTGAAAAAAAAAAAAAATCCAAGCAATCCAGCCCAGGCAGAGACTCCTGGTACTGAGAACCAAAATCTCTTGAAGACTCAGACACTTACTTTAAGCAGAAAAATAAAACAATTCAAGGAAAACTTCACAGAACAAACCAATCCGAGGTGAAACCTAAGATATAGACTGCAAACAACAAAGACTAGAAAGAGTTCCAGAAAACCCCTGAGAAGAACTAATTCTGACAGGGGAGAGGATGAAGGGCTCTTTAAAAAAAAATAAAAATCATGGAATCATACACGCGACTGTCACCTCCTCAGCTAGTGTGTACACACGGTCTGTGAGAATGCAGGGCGTGGGTACACACATTCAAACCTTATATAGGCCACGTGTACCTCTATGGGTCTTGAAAAAAAATTACAGTCAAACAAAGAAACATGGTGTTAGGGTCCTAACTTGCACATAGGTAGATCAATATATTCAGATGTAATAAAGGTCAATATTAATAAGGCCTTTCAATAAAAT
>ML792409.1:379700-418878 GCA_009831015.1 Picea engelmannii | reverse complement strand
GATCAAGAACGTTGGCAATGGTGGCAATGGAGAAAAACTTCCCATCAAGGGTATATTGCTTGGACCCAATTTGTGACTGAGCTTTATGAACGCTTTGACATGGACACCAACCATTTGGGCCATTTGACAAAGTTGAAACAATCAGGAACAATAGAAGACTTCATAGCTGCCTTTGAGTGCTTGGATTTTCAAACAGAGGGCATGAATGATGCTTTCTTTCGAGAGCATTTTATCAGTGGCCTCAAGGATGAGATTCGGGCCCATGTCCTCATGGCTCGACCCTTGAGTTGGGTGGAGGCTACTAAAAGAGATAAATAAGCACAATAGGTTGTATCCTCTCAAAACTGAAAACCCCCCTTTATCCCTCGCCCTAAACCCGTCAATCCCACTACTCCCTCTGCCCCATTAAAGATCCAAAAATTGACTAGGGATGAAATGGCTGAACACCAACTCAAAGGCCTTTGTTATAATTGTGATGACAAATATTTCCCGGGCCATAAGTGTAAGGAACAAAATCTCTTTATGGCCATCTCTGAGGATATTTCAAAAGAGGATGTTGAAACTCCCCTTGTGTCTGAGTCACTTGAAATCACTGACATAACCCCTCCGTCAGACCCTCCCAAAGTGGAACCGGTCATTTCCCTCAATGCTCTCACTGGCTTCTCCACTCCCCAAACCCTCAAGTTAATCGGTTACATCAAGCATTGGAAGGTCATCATTCTGGTTGATAGTGGAAGCACACATAATTTTATTCATCGCCGCATTGCCCAAGAAACTCATTGCTACATCCATGCCGTCAACAATTTCCAAATCATGATTGCCAATGGTGGTTCCATGAAATGTGGAGGGCACTGTGAAAATGTGCGTCTCCAAATCGGTGACTACCACCTAAAATCCCATATGTTTTCTATAGACATGGGTGGTTGTGACATTGTGTTGGGTGGAGACTGGCTGAGAACTTTGGGTCCCATTCTCATGGATTTTAAGGCATTAACCATGCAATTCGACCAGGAAGGCCACCGATATAAATTCCAAGGCATCATTGATGGTTCACCTGAGGTCATTAGTTCCCATCGCATGGAAAATCTGCTCAAAAAAGGTCATTCTGGTGTCATTGCCCAACTCCATGCCATACAAGAAACAGAGACACCCTCGGTTCTGTAAGACCTCCAAGCCCTCCTTTCTAAACATCAAATGGTATTTTCCACTCCCCAAGGACTCCCTCCTTCCTGCAGTGTTCATGATCATTTCATTCCCCTTGTATCCGGAAGCCTTCCTCCCAATATCTGTCCGTATCGCCACCCCTTTTCACAAAAAAATGAAATTGAGAAAATGGTCCAGGAACTCCTTAATGCAAGCGCTATCTGCCCTAGTATGAGCCCTTACTCTTCTCTTGTAGTCATGTTCCTAAAGAAATAAGGTTCTTGGAGAATGTGTCCTGACTTCCGTGCCCTTAACAAACCGACCATTAAAGACAAATTTCCCATTCCTGTCATTGATGACCTCCTGGATGAATTGAGTGGCGCCCAATTCTTTACTAAACTTGATCTTCGCTTAGGCTCTCACCAGATATGTATGAAAGAGGTACACATTCCTAAGACGACCTTTCGAACTCATGAGGGCCACTATGATTTTTTGGTCATGCCCTTTGGCTTGTGTAATGTCCCCTCCACCTTCCAAAGCCTCATGAATCATGTCTTCCGTCCCTTTCTCCGTCATTTTGTCTTAGTTTTCTTTGATGATATCCTCATATATAGCAAAGCCTGGACATACCATCTTACTCATGTGGATCGAGTTCTCCATCTCCTCTCTCAGCACCAACTTTTCCTGAACCAATCTAAATGTGCTTTTGGTGCCTCAGAAGTAGAATACTTGGGTCATCTGATTGGAAAGGATGGCGTTAGGGTGGATTCGAAAAAGATTGAAGCTACGCAATACTGGCCACACCCAAAGACTTTCAAAAGATTGCATGGATTTCTGGGCTTAACAGGGTATTATCGCAAGTTTGTTAAGAATTATGGAAAGATTGCAACACCTCTCACTGCTCTCCTAAAAAAGAACTCTTTCACTTGGACTCCAGCCGCTGCTCAAGCTTTTCAAACCTTGAAGACGACAATGTGCACCACTCTGGTTCTGGCCCTTCCTGATTTCACAAAGACCTTTGTGTTGGAATGTGATTCCTTAGGGAAAGGAATTGGTGTTGTCCTTATGCAAGAGGGTCGACCTTTGGCCTTCACCAGCAAGCAACTATCTGAAAGGAATCTGGGAAAACCCATTTATGAAAAGGAAATGTTGGCTATTTTGCATGCAGTTGATTTGTTGCACCCTTATCTCTTGAGGCAATATTTCCAAATTAAGACAGACCATCAAAGCCTCAAGTACTTTCTGGAACAACGCATTTCCTCCCCGGAGCAACAAAAATGGGTGACTAAGCTCTTTGGATATGATTATGAGATCATTTACAAGAAGGGCAAAGATAATGTGGTGGCAGATGCACTGTCCTGAAAATATGAAGAAGAAGGATCCCTTTTTTCTCTTTCCTTCATTGTACCATATTGGCTCCAAGCTGTGCGCCAGGAATGGCTACAAGATCCCAACAGTTCGCATCTGATCCAACAATTGCAGACCAATGCTCCATCTCCCCCAGGGTACTCTTGGCTCTAGGACGAGATTCGATACAAGGGTTGTTTGTATTTAAGAAAACAATCAAAGCTTAAATCCACGGTACTTTCTGAGCTTCATGCTACACCCACAATGGGGCACTCCGGGTTCACCAAAACCTATGACAGGGTCAAACGTTCCTTTTTTTGGGATGGTATGAAACAAGACATCCGTAATTTTGTCGCTGAATGTGAGGTGTGTCAACGCGACAAGGGAGAAATAGTCAAATCTCCAGGCACACTACAACCGCTTCCGATTCCACCTGCTATTTGGAAGGATATCTCTATGGACTTTATTACCAGCTTACCCAAATCGGGAAATAAATCAGTCATAATGGTCGTTGTGGACCGCCTTTCCAAGTATGCTCATTTCTACGCTCTTCAAAACCCATTTATTGTATCCACGGTGGCTCAAATTTTCATGGACCGGGTCTTCAAGCTTCATGGCATGCCACACTCTATTGTTTTTGATCGTGACCCAACTTTCACAAGCAATTTTTAGCAAGAACTGTTTAAGCTACAGGGCACCCAATTGCATCTCAGCATAACTTATCATCCCCATACTGATGGTCAAACGGAAGTTGTCAACAAGTGTTTGGAAACATATCTGAGGTGTTTTGCCTCTGAAAAGAAAAATCAATGGGCTTAATGGTTACCCCTAGCTGAATGGTGGTACAACACTTCCTACCATACAGCTACACACATGACTCCTTTTGAAGCGGTATATGGACAAAAGCCACCTTCAGTTGTCTCATACTTACCAGGTACCTCGAAGGTCCAGGTGGTTGACCAAACACTTACAGTTCGAGAGGATATTCTTCATACCCTTAAAGAGAACATGGTCATGGCACATAATCGCATGAAGCAACAAGCAGATCAAGGTCGCTCTGAACATCAATTTGCAGAAGGGGATCAGGTGTTTCTGTGACTGCAACCATATAAGAAAACTTCCCTCAAGGCTGAGCATTGTCAGAAGCTAGTGCCCAAATTTTATGGTCCTTATATAGTTCTCATGTGTGTGGGACAAGTCGCCTATCAGTTAGCTCTGCCCAGTCAGTCGAAGCTACATTCTGTTTTTCATGTTTCATGCTTAAATAAGGTGATTGGAACTAGGTGCCAAATTCAAACCAACCTTCCCAAGTTAGTTGAAGAAGGATCCATTTGGCTACAGCCAGAAGCAGTTTTGGACCAGCGTGAGCGTCGCCTGCATCAAAGAACCATCAAGGAAGTGCTAGTCCAGTGGAAAGATACAACTCTAGCAGATGCCACTTGGGAACCAACTACCATTCTGCAACAGTCTCCACATCTCAAGCCTTGAGCACAAGGCTGTTTTTAAGGGGGCGGACATGTTAGGGTCCTAACCCGCACATAGGTAGATCAATATATTCAGATGTAATAAAGGTCAATATTAATAAGGCCTTTCAATAAAATAGAATAAGGCGGATGTAAGAAGACCTAATCGAAGCTTCTGCTTCTAGAAGGATCTTCCTCTAGATGCTTCTCTTGATAGACATATTTAGTATAAATAAGGGTCGAGGGTATGAAAAACCTATCTTGGAGATTATTGTAACAGAGTGCTGCTCGACTGGAGGTTTCCCCCTCGAAGAGGCCTGTGAACATTTCCTTCTGAATCAAAGTGCTATTTCTATTGTTATTCTTATATCATTTATGTGTTATTTTGGAGATTATGCTGGTTATATTATTGTTATTCTTATATTTCTAGCATTTTATTTCTGTTCTGCATACTTTTTATATCTGGTATATTACACAGGGATAACTGGTATGGAAGACCATAATCTCTGTTAGCTCAGACTTTTGCAGAAACTTTAAAAACAGGAAAATGAAACCAGTTCTTAAAAATACCCAAAAATATCCCCAGGAACCCTAGAGATCTCCCTAGTATGGTCGCCAATTCTGTTGTGAGTGGGAAATCCCTCTATGGACTAGCACTTAAGGTTGAAATATGCATGCAGAAAAGACCTAAAGATTTCTACTTTCTACCGTCATCCCAGACCTAATCCCCATTATTCTTAAGCAAACACATATTTAAGAAGATCAAATGAGAATACCTTATTTCGCGCGTTTGATGTAGATCCTTCCTTATGCTTGATTTCTTTTTTATTGCAGCTCTCCTCCCAAGGCTGACCTGCATTCACATAAAACAAATAACAAACTCCACATGCATTTGATATATAGATTAATGGGTTAGATATTCGATAAACAAGTATACAATAAACCATGAAAACCTCATATGGTGGGATGGGAAAAGTATTTCTTTATTATTAACTTCAACAAATCAACTTGCAATGATGAAGCCGACCGCTACTCCATGAACCTAGTCCTGGGATCCTCTTCATCTGTCCTCCAACTTCTTTGCTCTATATTTCTCTTTGCACAAGGAAGGCTAAAGGGTTGGGACAAAGGGAATATGCAATTGGGTATAGTTTCTTTACTATGATTCTCCTCCTCCAAATGGAATCCCTAACCCTTCTTTTATAGGCTACAAGAAGCTAGTTATTTGGACAAACCCTCAGCCATGCATGGCTAGAAGTTTCAGTTAACTCACCCAAAGCTGTTTGTTTTGTCGGCAACTTTCCTTTTTTCGTGCTTTTGTAGGTACACGCGGGCTATTTTGGGTCAGCGAGTGTGTACATGCGTGCAGTGATAGAGCAGGGTGCGTGGGCCTTTATAAAAAGTGTTTTTAAGAAGAGTTGTTCAATAGTGCTTTGGAAAAGAAGGAATCTGAGATGGCCTGATGCCAGGTAAGCATGTCTGGTGCAAATTAGGGTTATAACACCGTTGGAAAGGTCTTAGAATAATATTTCCAACCATATGACCTATGCTCACATCTGAGTTAGGTATATAGGATAAAAATGCCTTCAAATATAGCGTATCCAAATCGAGCATCAAAAATCCAAAAACAATATTTCCAACAATATCCATCTTGCAATATTTATCTTGGACATATGTGGTCTCCCCCTGTCTTTGACATCAATGAAAAAAATATTTCCAACATTCTCCCCCTTTGTCATTGATGAAAACCCTTAGTAAATTTTGATACTCCCCATGTCTGCAAATTTCCTTGTGTCTATAATTCTTCCTTTGTCTACAATTTCTCCCCCTTTGACATCAATGGAAAAGGGTTTCTCCACCTGAGCTTGTGATTCTACTCTACTGATGAGATAAGAGAGATATCACTCCCATACAAAAATTTTCTCCTTTGACTTCATCAAGTATGTGTACATCGGTTAAGGTTCTATTTGCATTTTCCACTAATATTATTGAAGTTGCTTTCCTTATCTCACACCCTTTAGAATGAAATGTGAGGTTGTAACATTGATCACACATTTGATTGACACTTAGAAGATTATACTTTAACCCTTCAACATACAAGACATCCTATTTCTTAGCATTTCCATTATCAAGATTAACAATACATTTTCCTACTATCCTTGTGGAAGCATTATCTCCAAAAGTAACACTGACTCCTTTTTCTTTCTTCAAGATGAGAAACTTGGTCTGGTCTCCTGTCATGTGTTTTTAACATCCACTTTCAATGTACCATTGGTTCCCTTTATTTTGATCAGAAAGTGCAAGTCCACATTCTTCCTTATTTGGTTCTTCTTGCTTCTTTTTCCAAACCTTTGAGTATTCTTCTTTATGTTTGGCAAGAATATATTTTTCCTTTTTTTTTGTTTAGGAGGTCCTACTATATTGCTTCTATAGTAATGTGCTATGTTTCCATAGTTATTTCACTTATGGCATTCAATATTTTAATTAAGTAGAGGAGCAAATGAATTGTAGTTTTTGTTACCAAACCCATGAGAACTTCTAGTTTTGTTGCTCACATAGTCATCCTTTGAGGATTTGTAAGGACCTCTATTTTTGTTTCTCACATGGTTACTTCTTGTATAATCTGTATAATCTATTTCTTTATGACCAAAATTATTGCAAGAAAAATGATAGACAATAAAGAGATTTTGGTACCGGTTTGTGAAAGGTCTTCTTGGTGGAATAGCTCTTCTAAACTCATTTTTGTGAGAAGAATCATATTTATGTTGATCATCATTTCCTTTCATGATGTTGCTTTCATTATTGATGGATCCTTTGAGAATATTGGAATAGATTTTGGGATTTTCTTCATTTTCCTTTTCTAACGGATTTGTGACATTAGTGCTTGCATGTCCCTCGCGGGTATTTTTTTTTCATCATAGTCGAGACGTATCTTGATGAATGGTGACCTTTGGAAACTAAGAATATTATCTAAGATTTTGGTACTCTTTCCAAACTTCAATCTTCTATTCAATTGATCATTTTTTTTCTCTAGTTCCTTAAGGAAACAATTTCAGCCTCTAGCTTCTTGCAATCTTCTTCCTTTTCTTTTAGTTGGTTTCTCATCACTTCTCCTATCCTTTTTTCCACTTCTAGTTGAGTCTTCAGGCTAACAATTATCTTCTCCATTTCTTCAATATCATGATCCTCCTTTTCATGTTTCTGCAATTGTTCCTTTTGCTTTATATTCTTTTTCCTAATCTTGTCTATTTCTTCTAAGGCACCAACGAGTTTTTCTTCAACATATTCTTCTTCCGAATCAAGATTTTCTTTCTGATTATCTTCATTTTCTTCATCAACAGGATTTGCTTCCATGGTTATAGAGAGAGATTCTTCTAATTCATCACTATATTCCCTTTTTTCATATGGACACTTAGCAAAAAAATGTCCCATTCTACCACAATTGAAGCATTTTAAGGGTATCTTACCTTTGTATTTTCCGATTCCTCCTTTTAGCTTTCTCACAAATTGTACTACTTGTATCTCCGATTCATATCTATAACAATCATTAGATCTTTATTTATAAATGTTTTGTAGCTTGTACCAAATATGTTTAGCTAATGTACACTTCATTACCTTGACAATATCAGAATCTGATAAGCCACTCAAGATGACATTTATTTCTTTTGCATTGTTTTCACTTGAAGCCTTCTCAAATTCATTTGTATAACTTGTTATGATTGATTTTGAAATACCAAATCCAATGGCCTTCAAATGTGTATTCAGTATTATACTCCATGATGCATATTTTGTTCCAATGAGCAAAGGATCTCTATTTGTAGGGAGACATTCCTTACAATCCATATCTGCTTGTGATCTACCTTCTGTTGGTTAAACTGTTTCTGAAAGAACCTTCGTTGATACCAAATGTTTAACTTTTGCTTATAATGAGAAGGGGGGGGGTGAATAAATATAAGATAGTTTTTAATTTATGTAACCATTCATCAATCATTCATTAACTAAGAAACAATAATCATATATAAACTCCAATCACAATTCACAGAGTTTAACAGGGAAACCCAAATCGAGGCAAAACCATAAAACTTATTTTTATAAATGTTTGTAGGCACCAACTTACTGTTACAAGTATTGTAAGAAAAAACCTATTGGAGACACCAATCTCCTCAGTTGAGCACCAACTTAGCAAGATGTATGCACCAATATACTAGATACACTAATCTCCTCAAATAAGCACCAACTAAGCAATATATTGTGTAGGCACCAACCTACTGGAGACACTAATATCCTCAGCTGAGAACCAACTCAGTATGACTTGTATAGAAACCAATCCAATATATTCATACACAAAGTATTTCTGAATTCACCTACATGCGTCATACTTCAGACATAACTTCAAACTCTGGTCACATTTATCCTTCATGCCCTAACGAGCCTCATAGCATCATTCCCATAATATGATCCCAGACGACAACATCACAACCTCAAAACAATGCACATTGCAGCATCACAACATCAAAACAATCCACATTGCAACCTTGAAGACCTTCATTCCTTCATATAACACCTTATGAAAAAGAAAACCCCTAAGACTTCTCTTGCACACCTTTAGATACAAAAAATACAACCCAACTCCTTTAGCCCACCTCAGATCTCTTCCATACAACTCATACTTTATCTCTTGCTTGGATTCTCTTCAAATATGCACATCTATCATGTATTTATAGTATTTATGTCCTCACTTTCAGGGGCGGCCTATAAAGATTGACTGAGAAAACCTAAATTTTCTGGCTAGGTTGTCGGAAAGAAAAATTCATATCTCTTCATTCCTAAGGAGTTAGAGGGAATTCCATATACTTTTGGAAATGTCTCAGAATAATGTTTCCAACCATATAACCTATGCTCCCATTTGGGCTAGGTATATAGGGTAAAAATACCTTCAAATATAGGGTATCCAAACTGAGCATCAAAACTCTAAAAACAATATTTCCAACAATCTCCATCTTGCAATCTTTATCTTGGACATTTGTAGTCTCCCCTCATCTTTGACATCAATGAAAAACATGTTTGCAATAGGCCTCTCACTACATGGTCCACTTTTTTTGCATCAAAGGTACATTGGTCAAGGAATATAGTCCCTGAATGAACCACTCCTTTTAGTTCATCTCATGGATTGGATAAGATATTTTGGTGATCGGGTCAAGGAAGTGATAATTGTACTCCCATGCATTATTACCAATCATTTTATTTATCTCCTTCAAGTTAGTGTAACTCTATTTCTCTGAGTTTGGACTCTAAATTTTAGGTTCAATTCAAACAAACTTCATATACCACTATAGATCCCTCCTCCTCAATGTGGTTTGGAACTCTACCAGTTTAAATTTTGGGGCCATGACCATATTCACCATCTAGATTGATTCATAGAGGAACCAATGTTTCTTTTCATCATTATCTCTTTTTCTAGAGAACCGGGGAAGGTGTAATGTCATCCTATCAGTTTCTATATCCATGCTATCCATTGGATTGTTAACTAGAAGGAAATCTTGGAGGTTTGGTTGAATAATTAAACATGTTCCTCCTCCTAAACTATAATTAAATATTACTACTTCACTCCCACTATTACCAATATTCTAATTACACTTGGTTTTCCACCACTACTAGTTTTCACTCCAATATTAGAAGGTACTTTTAAACCATAACTAGAAAAGAGATTAATGATTACCTTATTTTTCTCAGGATACATAAGGGGAAGTGATTTTTCTAGGTTGAATCCATTTTCCTTAGGCCGTACAATGTATGATACTTGTCTATATTTTATTTCAAACAACCAAAACACATGGTCAAGAGTCTCTCCCTCTTATGAATCAATGATCGATCTCTTCTGTGTGATATTATTTTCATTTTCTTTAAGAAAATATCTTTATTGTACTGTCCTTGATCTATCTGATTGAACATGCTTTCTGACTTGATTCACTCCACTTGTGGGCTTTCCTGACTCTCTAGACATTGCTTCTCCTTCTAATTTATTCTTTGGAATCTCCTCTACTACCAATCCCCACTCTTTTAACCATCAAATAACTTTGTCTCCTCATTTATAAAACCCTTCCATTAACTCCTTAGCATGTGCTTCAACACTCCCTTCTCTATCCATTGTTCTATTCACTACCTCCTCTCTTTAGTGGACATCTTGTGGTTTTATCAACCAACACTTATTGGTTATCGTGTCCCTCTTCGATTCCCATTTCACACTCTCTAAAGAAAAAATAATGATACTTTCACTAGTTCCATCCTAGGTCACCCTCGTGCATTAAGGCTTACACTTCCATGGATGGTGAGTTAAAGGGAATCCAATCCTCTTCTGCTCAAAACATCTTCACCCAAGCCACAACATATTTCACCATACTTCGACAAGATCCCTTCTTGAACTTCTCTTCTACTCATGAGAAATATTGGTTCAACCCTACTACAAACTCAATGATGTAGATCTCTATTATGGTTTTAACCCAAAAATTGATAGCCTTGACAACTTCGTGATCAAATATATATAGTGAAACCATATTCTAAACATTCCACTATATCTCTATCCTCCTCTAAGTAGGTCGTGGGTGTTCTCCTAGTCTCCTAAAAATTCCAAAAAACACCTGTAATGTCCCTGACCATCCACGTCGGGGCATGCTACGCCAGAGAATGATTTTATTCTCTCTGCAGAACATATCATAACATACCCAACATCCAACTAAGCTATGCCACACAAATTTTAGTGAATTGCATGCAATTAAAACATATACACACAAAACTATTGCAATACTTTATATATAAAACGTAAACAGACAAATTCATTCTATAATTGCATGGATTCATACTGAAATAATAGTAAACACATACATCCAGCATATACAGGAAATACCCATAACTATAAAGACAGTTATAACCATACATAGGATAAAACCACAAAATAAACACGTAAATAATAATGCAACATGTAAATTTATCACAAACTTGACACTTATCTTGTTAAGAATATTACCAATTGTGTGCAGACCTTCCACGAACCTCCCAACCATAGACCACACTGCTCATCACTCTCAGCAGTGGGTCACCCCTGAGCTGGGACTAAAATCCACCTGGGTAAAGGGATTCCTCACTAAGCTAACGACTCATAGACAACAGGAAAGACTCCATCACAGGTGCCCACTCAAACTTAAAACCTACAGTCCCTCATTCCCCACATGCCTGTCCCACCCCAAGAAGTGTGCCCCTTCTCTACTCAACAGTCCTTTGGCTGCCCCACTTCCTTTCCGGGCTTCAGCAACAGGTTGGACAAGAAGTCTCAGAGCCCTGTAGTTGAAGTTTAGCACCTTCTGGAAATCAATTCCCAACAATTCTCTCACCCAAAGAGGAATTTCTCACGGGCCTGACAACCTGCCTCTTCAATATCCCATGGGCCTGACAACCTACTTCTTGAGTCCATCTCCCAAGCTAACTAGCTACACAAACATGTATGGGAAAGGATATAGGTTCAGGTTTAGTGGCATGAAGGTATGTAGGATAACTCAATGAGTGTGTGAATGATCATGGAATGGATGAATGGATGACTGACTGGATGCTCGAATGATGGCAGAAATGGATGAATCCCTCGAAATGAACTAAGTCCAAACTATTGGTTGTGGAGCCTGATTATCTTCCTGATTCAGAGGTCCTTGCTTTCAACTGTGTTTATACCCCATGAAGTATTTACACCCCAGAAGTATGTACACTCTTCCACGCGGGGGAGTGCAAAGGGGGGTACCCCCTCTACGGGGTTCGGGGGGGCTATCCCCCCGGCTGCGGGGTCTGGGGGCAAGCGGGGGTTCGGGGGCGAAGCCCCAGAAGGAAAAATTGCCTTGTAAATGTATATTGTAATTTCATTGTAAATCTGGAACGTTCATTATAAGGTTGCAGATCTAACGGTAGAGATTATGTTAGGGTTTTTTGCCCTAGAAGGCAACCCTATTTTCCCGAGGGAAATGTATTGCGGCTATGGTTGATCGTGAATATTGCATTATGAGAGAGGAGATTGTGAGAGAAAGAAGAGGAAGTTACAACGGGTTTTATTGTAGGTTGTATCCCTTCATTTGTTGGATAATAATAAAGGAAGGACCTGGCAATTTCTCTGGTGGACATAGCCCACACTGGGTGAACCACGTAAATCTATGTCTCTCTTGTATTGTGTATCTTCTGTGTTTTGTTTTCTGCATTTGTTTTATTTTATTTCTCCTCAGTCCTGTTTTTCTAACACAAACAATATGTATGCATGTCCCCAACTTGACACTTATCATGTTGGGAGCTACTTTGGCCCACTTGTCCCCGTCCTTAGAACTTGGGATAAAATAATTATCCATACTTTATACTTTTAAGAAATATTAATATAATATTCCTTCTTGGCTTAAAATCCCTAGCTTAGCCCCTTTTTCTTAACTTTTAGCCCCCACCCTTTCCCTAACTAGTGGAGTTTAGTCCCCCATACTCTTTTATCGTGGTCGGTTTGCGCGCGTAGATAGATGTGAAATTGTCCCTCCAGTTGCTCCATTTTTTCGTTTTGACTCCTTTGATCCTCCACTATTCCTCTGGCAAGAGTCTCCAAGTTGCTGAGTCGGTTCATGATTTTGGTGAACTCCTTCTTATGTCCCTGTTAGCGACATTTCTTGTCCTAGGCACGAGAGTATTCGGGTCTGTGAGATGCATGAGAAGCGCCCGAAAGCAGCATGGGAAAATCTCGTTTTAAGGCTTCCAAGCACGTAAAAGGGCAAAGTTATGTTGTCGACGGCCCAGATTCATCCATAAGGGAAGATCAATGGTCATCGGGTTATCGGGGCTACCAAGTTAACCGATATGTAGCGTCAGAAAAAGAGCCTATATTTCGAGACTAAATTTGGGTCGTCTGATCCAACAACACATAGTGCGAGATCCAGTCGGCATATCGGCATTCGGGAGTTTGAAAGGCAAAAGTCCCTCGTCATATCACATCTCGAAACCCTGAACCCCGGAGTGCCGAAAGCGCCCAGAGTCAGGCCTGCAGTATCGTCGGGAGAGCTCAGAACCATCAGATCTAGAGGGACGCGTGGCGTCAACTCACGCCATCTCGGCGTTTCGCTCATCGCGATTTTAAGGAGCATGAATCAGCCCCTTCTTATTCATGAACGTCGAAAGCGTTTTGGGAATAGACACAGGGTCACGGCCCGTCGTCACTTGGGAAAGAAAGGAGCTATGCAAAAAGGGGCCAAGGGCGTCGAGCCTAGTCGCCGAAAGGATGATCGTGATCTCCATGCGCCATATGATCCGACCTCGATCCTGGTTTTCGCTTGGAGTAAATGAAGATGAGAAGGGGTGGTTGAAACCTCTCCTCAGGCATTAAGTGTAAAGTATGGATAATCTGGCAAGCGGTCTGCTCGAGAGGGTACTGGGTACCCACTTTTTTGAAGAAGCCATGCCGAGTCCTCGACCCGCCGGAGGAGGTCTGCACATGCTAGCTCGACGCTTAATGGATCGGCTACTCGCCTTGCAGGAGCCACGCGTAGTTAAGGTGGCGTTTGACAAAGAATACCCGTCCGATTTTGGCTGAAAGGACACCAAGCCTTGAGTGACTGGGCATGCCTCTATTAGGCGATTTTCTCTGAGTATATGAACTCAGTCTTTGTATTTTTGTAAAGTATCGATGGTTGAGCAAGGCTCCCGGTGGTAAACTTTAATGAAGCACTGTTTTTCTGGTTATGTCTGGACTCTTGAGACTTCTTGTCTTATGAATGTCAGTTTTTCTTTCGCGTCTTTGTTTACATTGTATTAGAACGGCTCGGAATTGGAGAATCCAGTCGAGTTGTAATTGTTATAGGATGATGTAGAGTTTGATCACTGTAACAGTTGCATTGTTTCTAATCGGTCTCTGTGATTTTCTTAGCACTGAATGACTTGGAATTGGAGAATCCAGTCAAGTCCCCCCTTTCAGTTTCTTGAAGCTCTGAACTAGAGGATCTCGCATTCATAGTTTTTCTTCTACAAATTACTGAAATTCCTATTGCCTGAGGTAGTTTGTCCACTCCTCTCACCAAGTCTTCAACCTGTTCATTTTCAAATCAACCCACTGACTGAAGTTAGATCAAGACCTCCTTTGTTCCTCGCATGTCAGACCCAGTCCCTGAGTTTGAGTGATATCTTCCCGAGTCTCTACCCATTTGATCACCCATTAAAAACTACTGTGACATAAAACTGATGGGCGTCGTGCTCTGCTCCTGCTGCAATCCAGGAGTGACATCCGTCGCCAACATTTCTGGCACCGTTGTCGGGGATCGAAGTTGAAAATATTCCCTGGGATTGAACGACATTGAGCTTCTGATTCTGAAGGTGCATCAGACATCAGATCCCTTGAAGATTGCTACTGTGCACCTGGCGACTCCATTGTGACGACTCCACTGTGGCGAACCTGCCGTGTCAACTATGGATTTCAGAGGCAGACACATGTGGTCCCATCCACAGCTGCCTCTAGCTACACCAGAGACTGAGCAGGAGGTGGTCCTCGGAAAAGGAAAGGCCTCTAAAGGAGAAGCCATCGCCGCTGAACCAGGTAATCCACCGTCTCCTTCTGTAAGAACTCCATTTTCCCCTCCTCAGTTTCCTAGCAGACCGCTTTCTGAAGTTTCCCGTTTCCTGAATTTTGGGAGTGTTCCTGTTGAGGTTTCCCCCTCTGGTCTCGGGTTAGAGGGAGAAATCCTTGTCACTCCCATTTCTCCTGAAACTGTACCTTGGCATAGACGCAGGACCACAAAAGATTTCCCCACTCATGGATTTACCACTCCTCCTCTTGTTACTGCGCAAAAGGAAACATCAGTCGACTTAAGATCGCTAGCCTTCTCCCTAAATCCATTATTGTTTCCCACTCCCCTCAGAAGCTCATCCCCAGTATCCCCTTTTTGGGCTCCTTCTCCTCCGAGTTCTCCTCCACACAATATCCCTATGGCAGGAGAAAATCCCCCTATGACCAGAATGGAGGCCATTATAGCCGCTAGGTATGCTCCCCTCATGCTACCGCAACCTCTCAACGCTCTTCCAGCAGATGGTTACCTCAAACAGCTGCCCAGGTTTACAGGTGAGGGGGACATAACTGCAGAAGAGCACCTAGAAGCCTTTTACAGTTTCACATATGATAATAACATCATGCATGCAGACGTATGGATGAGGATTTTTGTCCATAGTCTCCAAGGAGAAGCTAGAAAATGGTTTAAGGCCCTGCCTCCTGGATCTATTGATGGGATCAAAGATTTAGATAATGCCTTTTTAAGACAGTTGGGAGATAAAAAAGACTTCATGTATTACATGACAGAGTTTGGGTCTTTGAAGAGAAAAGAAGGAGAGTCTGTCTCCGATTTCTCCAAGAGATTTAATAAAATGTACAACAAAATCCCTGCTGAGATAAAACCCTCCGAAGCCTCTGCAAAGATCAATTATGCTAGTGCCTTTGATCCCGATTTCTGCCTCTTGTTGAGGGAAAGAAGAGCCACTACTCTGGCCCATATGCAGGATGCAGCCGTGGAGGTAGAATCTAATATATTGGTTGTTGACCGACTCAGGAACGCTGCTGGTAGAATCATATCCAGGCAGAGGCCTGAAGCTTCCTCATCCATTTCCTCTCCCCTGCCCCTTCAGACATATGAGACAGCTAGGGTACTCAAGTCACTTTCTGCTAGAATGGAAAGGTGGGAGTTAGAAGGGAAGCCCATGTACAGAAATCCCCAGAATGCTGATGGTAGAGGTTTCAGGAGACCTAATAACAATGGACCACAGGCCTTCCCAAGGGAACAAAGGGAAAAAGACAGAGAAGACAAAAGGATTCAAACCCCTCTCCAAAATAACCTGGTTACTCACGAGGGAGGGGAGGAGATAGACGATTTCGACCCTGAAATTCATTGTGTTGAAGAAGCTCCTCCTTTTCCCCATTTGACTCAGTCTGCATATGAAAAATACCTAATGAACATCCAAATCCATGAGTTAGGTAAGGGAGAAAGGGCCGGTCACACCTCTAACAGATACAACCTCAGGTCAAGAAATAAAGAAGGAGACTTTGACAGCTGAGACCAGCCCCTCGTAGAAGATAGGCCTACTAAGTCTGCGACAACCACTACTAAAGAAAAGAAAACTCAGAGTGCTTCGCCAGCAGCCAAGGAGTCTGCCACTAAGGTAAGGGAAGCTCCTAAGCCTAGCCCCTCCTTCAATTTTGAGCATGAGATTCAGAAGATTAGAATTCATGTACCCCTATCTGAACTCATTAAAAACGAAGATTTCAAAAGGTCCCTCTCCAAGTTGCTACAATCCGAGTCCCCCCAGCCTCCCTCTGACTCAATGAACCTTCAAGATGAGAAACCAGCTGTCAGCCTAGGTCCCATGGTAGAAGACAGAGATGATTCATCCCCTCCCTTCTACTTTCCCTGAACATACATGATAAAGTTCTACATAAATGCCTCATGGACTCAGGGGCTTCCCATAACCTTATGCCCAAAATAGTAATGGAAGAGTTGGGACTGGAAGTGACAAAATCTTATCATGATTTGTATTCTTTTGATTCAAGGAGAGTGCAGTGTCTAGGAGTCATCAAAGACCTGGTGGTTTCATTGTTTCAGCTGCCCATGAAAAGTGTGGTCATGGATATTGTGGTAGTTGACGTTACCCCCAAGTTTGGCATGTTGTTTTCAAGGTCTTAGATTAAAAGACTTGAAGGAACGTTACAGATGGATCTCACATATGCCACCATTCCGATCTTTGGAGGGGAACACAGGAGGTTGTACAGAGAAGCCTAGCTAGCCTACATTGTCAGTGATGAAGCAAACCCCACTAACCACCCCATCTTTGCACTTGACACCGACTTAGGGTCTAGTTTGTTACAGATCACTGGAACTCCCGAGGTCCCTTCACAGATAAGAAAGTATCCCATTCTTAACCAGCAGATACCTCCTCCAACCACCTCTATTTGGAAGATGTTCTTTGACGGAGCTTCCTCCAGTATAGGTGCAGGCGCTGGAGTGATTTTCATATCGCCCCATCAAGAGACCATATCCCTGTCATACAAGCTGAAATTTGAAACTACCAACAATGTGGCGGAATATGAAGCTCTTGTTCTGGGTATGAGGGCTACAAAAGAAATGGGAATTAAAGAGGTGACAGTGTTCGAAGATGCAGAATTAATAATCCAACAGGTCAGGAACGTTTATTAGGCCAAGCATCCTCGACTTAGGAGTTACAGAAACGAGGTATGGGACCTGATTGATAACTTCTTCTCAACTTTCAACATTACTTTTATCCCAAGGGAAGAAAATACCTCGGCTGACTCCTTAGCAGTCTTGACTAGTCTGTTTAGAATCACTCTGCCACCGAAGATCCATGGTGAGGTCGAAATAAGATACAGACCATCCATCCTGGACAATGTAAAGCATTGGGAGGTATTTGAGGACGATCTTGAAATCAAAAATTTTCTTCAGACCGTTGATGATTTTTCGGCATTACACATTGATCAGGATCCTGATCTCGAAGGTGACCCTCCCTCTAAAATATTCTTAAATAAAATCGTTAATCACCAGATTATTCAGCTGCCTAGCAACCACATTCCAAGGGGGCTAGTCCCTTTACAAAGGTTGTTCGACAAGAATGATGTGGCAGTTAAGGGTGGTGTTTCAAATAAAGATGTTGATACAACTGAATGCAACATTGGCACATAGGAGGAACCTAAGTTTATCAAATTATCAAGCAACTTGACCAGTGAATAGAGGGCGGAATATACTGAGTTATTGAAGAAATTCGCTGATGTGTTCGCATGGGCCTATGAATACCTCAAGACTTATGACACATCTGTCATTGAACACAAGATCCCACTAAAATAAGAGGCTAAGCCATTCAGGCAGAAGCTGAGACAAATAAATCCCATGTTGCTACCTGTCATGGAAAAGGAGGTGAAGAAATTGCTAGATGCCCAAATTATCGTCCCCTTGAGATATTCCGAATGGGTGGCCAATTTGGTCCCAGTAAGGAAGAAAAGTGGAGAAATATAACTCTGTGTTGATTTCAGGAACCTGAACAGGAGCTCAAGGAAAGACAATTACCCCCTGCCCAACATGGAACAAATACTGCAGAGGGTAACTGGTGCATCAAGGATATCCATGATTGATGGTTTTTCTGGCTACAATCAGATATCAGTCATACCTGAGGACAGAGAAAAAATGACCTTCACCACTCCTTGGGGCACATTCATGTATGCCAAAATTCCTTTTGGATTGATGAATGCAGGGGCAAAATTTCAGCGAGCCATGGACATAGCCTTCATCAGGGAGAAAGACAAGTTTGTGGTGATCTACCTGGATGACATAACAGTCTTCTCCAGGTCTGACAAAGAGCACTGCGGTCATCTGAGAAAAGTTTTTTTGAAGTGTCGGAGGTTTGGCCTATCCTTAAATCCCATAAAATATTTGTTTTCTATGAAGGAGGGGAGGCTATTAGGCCATATAGTATCAGAAGAGGGAGTGAGAATTGATCCTAGTAGGGTAGAGGCAATTCAAACCCTATTACTTCCTAGGTCCAAGAAGGAAGTTCAAGCCTTTTTAGGGAAGATTAATTTCTTGAGGAGATTCATCTCAAATTTTGCTGAGTTGGTGAAACATATCACAGCCATGCTTAGGAAGGGAAATGAAGTGAAATGGACCGATGAACCCAGGGAATCTTTTATCCAAATAAAAAGGGCATTGATTGAGGCACCTGTGTTGATCAGTCCTGACTATTCCAAAGAATTCCTAATTTTCTCTTTTGCTTCTTTTGATACAGTAGCAACGGTCTTGTTGCAGAAAAATGAGGAAGGGTGAGAACAACCCATTTCCTTCTTTAGCAAGGCATTAAGAGATGCAGAGATCAGGTATGAAATCATGGAAAAGAAGGCTTATGCCTTAGTAAAGGCACTCAAAGCTTTCAGGATCTACGTCCTGTACTCAAAGGTGATAGCATACGTTCCTTCAGCCTCTGTGAAGGACATCCTTATACAGCCTGACATGGATGGGAAAAGAGGGAAGTGGATTGCCAAAATCCTAGAGTTTGATCTGGAGATTAAGCCCACCAAGTTGATAAAGGGGCAGGGTTTAGGCAAGCTGCTGGCTGAATCCAATTGCAAAGCCTTGGGGATTAGCTACATCAACACCTGCTCAAAAAATCCGCAAGCTGAGTCATCCAATAAGAATTCTTAGGGTGCCTTACCACTAGCAGCATGCACCTGGTACAAGGATATCTTGTATTTTTTGCAAGAATTGAAGCCTCCTGATGGAATGGGAAAAAGCAAGGCAAGAGCTTTAAAGCTCAAGGCGATCAGATATTGCCTCATTGACCAAGCCTTGTACTGGAAAGACCCTTTAGGGGTATTTTTAAGATGTCTGGACCCGCAAGAAGCCCAGAAGGTTATATTTGATTTCCATAACGGCCTTTGCGGGGGGCATCATTTCTGGAAGACCACAACTCATAAGATCCTCAGGGATGGATATTACTAGCCTACTTTATTCGCTGATGTCTGTAGAGAAATCAGAGCTTGCATCAAATGCTAGAAGTTTTCAGGAAAAAAACAACTCAGATCACTGCCATTAAAGCCTATAGTAGCTTCGACACCTTTTCAACGGTGGGGGTTAGACTTCATTGGAGAAATTCATCCTCCCTCAAGCGGCCAACACAGATGGATCCTGACTGTGACAGACTATTTCACCAAGTGAATAGAAGCTACCCCTACCAGGAGTACTTCTCACAAAGTAATTATCAGCTTCCTGGAGGATATCATAGCCAGATTCAGCTGTCCCAGCAAAATCGTCACCGACAATGCTGCCTCTTTTAGGTCTGAGACTTTGGTTAAGTTCTGTGAACAATTTGAGATTTCGTTGATCCACTCTACTCCCTATTATCCTCAAGGAAATGGACTAGTGGAGTCTTCCAATAAAAGTCTGATCAAGCTCATTAAAAAATTATTGGAAGACAATAAAAGGGCCTGGGATTCAAAGCTCAAATTTTCTCTATGGGCTGACCGGGTAACAACAAAGAAGTCTCTGGGCATCTCACCTTTCCAACTTGTTTATGGGATAGAGGCTGTTTTTCCTACCCAACTTTCTCTATCTGTGGCAAAATTTCTCCAGGACCTTGAAGGAGAGACCGACAATATGACTAGAAGGATTCATCAGATGGTGGAAGTACAACAGATCAGGGAGCAGGCCATGAACAGGGCCTACCATCATCAGCAGAAGATTAAGCAAACCTTTGACAGGAAGAGAAAAAAGAAAGTTTTTGAGCTAGGTGATCTGGTGCTCAAATGGGATGCGCCCAGGCAGGATAGGGGCAAACACAGTAAGTTTGATGCCCTCTGGTTTGGGCCTCTCAAGATCTTTGAGGTATTTTCAAACAACACTTATAGGTTGCAAGATTTGGAAGGTGAAGAAGTTTTTGATGGCCCAGTGAATGGGCATTTCTTAAAAAAATGTTTTTTGTAAGCTGCAGGCGGCTTCTTTTGTTTTGTACATATTGTTTTCTGTTTTCTGTTTTTGGCTTAATAAATGACTCCATAGCCCAACAACAAGGCACTGAATCTGCAAAAAGAGTTCTTAGAGCATCGCGGGGATGACTCTATCCCCCATGGAGCCTAATGTTAGTGACATTTCTTGTCCTAGGCACGAGAGTATTCGGGTCCGCGAGATGCATGAGAAGCGTCCGAAAGCAGCATGGGAAAATCTCGTTTTAAGGCTTCCAAGCACGTAAAAGGGATAAGTTATGTTGTCGACGACCCAGATTCATCCATAAGGGCAGATCAACGGTCATCAGGTTATCGAGGCTACCAAGTTAACCGATATGTAGCGTCAGAAAAAGCGCTTATATTTCGAGACTAAATTTGGGTCGTCCGATCCAGCGACACATAGTGCGAGATCCAGTCCGCATATCGGCATTTGGGAGTTTGAAAGGCAAAAGTCCCTCATCATCTCACATCTCAAAACCTCGAACCCCGGAGTGTCGAAAGCGCCCAGAGTCGGGCCCGCAGTATCGTCGGGAGAGCTAAGAACCATCAGATCTAGAGGGACGCGTGGCACCAACTCACGCCATCTCGACGTTTCGCTCATCGCGATTTTAAGGAGCATGGATCAACCCCTTCTTATTCGTGAACGCCGAAAGCGTTTTGGGAATAGACAAAGGGTCACGACCCGTGGTCACTTGGGAAAGAAAGGAGCTATGCAAAAAGGGCTCAAGGGCGTCGAGCCTAGTCGTCGAAAGGATGATCGTGATCTCCATGCGCCATCTGATCCGACCTCGATCCTGGTTTTTTCCTGGAGTAAATGAAGATGAGAAGGGGTGGTTGAAACCTCTCCTCAGGCATTAAGTGTAAAGTATGGATAATATAGCAAGCGGTCTGCTCGAGAGGGTACTGTGTACCCACTTTTCTGAAGAAGCCATGCCGAGTCCTCGACCCGCCGGAGGAGGTCTGCACACGCTAGCTCGACGCTTAATGGCTCAGCTACTCCCCTTGCAGGAGCCACACGCAGTTAAGGTGGCGTCTGACAAAGAATACCTGTCTGATTTTGGCTGAAAGGACACCAAGCCTTGAGCGACTGGGCATGCCTCTGTTAGGCGATTTTCTCTGAGTATATGAACTCAGTCTTTGTATTTTTGTAAAGTATCGATGGTTGAGCAAGGCTCCCGGTGGTAAACTTTAATGAATAACTATTTTTCTGGTTATGTCTGGACTCTTGAGACTTCTTGTCTTATGAATGTTAGTTTTTCTTTCGCGTCTTTATTTACACTGTATTAGAACGGCTCAGAATTGGAGAATCCAGTCGAGTTGTAACTGTTATAGGATGATGTAGAGTTTGATCACTGTAACAGTTGCATTGTTTCTAATCGGTCTTTGTGATTTTTTTAGCACTGAATGACTTGGAATTGGAGAATCCAGTCAAGTCCCCCCTTTCAGTTTCTTGAAGCTCTGAACTAGAGGATCTCGCATTCAGAGTTTTTCTTCTACAAATTACTGAAAGTCCTATTGCCTGAGGTAGTTTGTCCACTCCTCTCACCAAGTCTTCAGCCTGTTCATTTTCAAATCAACCCACTGACTGAAGTTAGATCAAGACCTCCTTTGTTCCTCGCATGTCAGACCCAGTCCCTGAGTTTGAGTGATATCTTCCCGAGTCTCTACCCATTTGATCACCCATTAAAAACTACCGTGACATAAAACTGATGGGCGTCGGGCTCTGCTCCTGTTGCAATCCAGGAGTGACATCCATCGCCAATAGTTCCCTAATCGCTTCCTTGCTGGACTCTTTCCTGTCAACTTTCAGCTTGCCTATCAGCAGTTTAGTGCGCTAGGCTTCTTCCACCATTTTTTGGTATAGGGTCATTCTTGGTTGAGTGGTCCTCGGATCCTTAATCCCGTCGTCTTCTTGAATGAGTTCCTCCCATTCCTTTCCTTATCACTGGTTGTTGACTTCTCTTTCCCATCTGTCTATGAATGCTTTCCCCTTGGGGTCAACCTGCTTGAGGAAGGTTTCCTTAGCCTCTCGGTCCGCCTCTTCCACCTTCATGATCTTCCGAATGCTTGTTGGATGAGCCTCCACCTAGGGGCCTCTCTTTCTCTGGGTCTTCTTCCATCTTGTCATCTCTGCTTCTTTGGGGTGGTATTCATCTTGAGTTCGTCCTCCACTTTTTTCCATTCCTTCTTGGTGCTTAGTCTGGCCTCTGTAATTTCTTCTATTCAATCTATGGTTTCCTTTGATGATGCTTCCTTTATTGGGTTTCCCTGGCTGCTGGATTCCCCTGGTAATCATTGATCTCTCGTAGAGGTGTCCTTTCAGGTTCTTTCGCATTGGTTTGGATCATGTGTTCTTGGGAACCCTGCCGTCATCCCTACGCCTCTACCCTGTTTTTCACATTGTATGCCAATCATTTCCTCCCCCCGTACCAATGTAAAGGTGATGCGTACTCAGCTCTGTCCATGGCCAACCATTTTGTTCTGTGTACTTTTCCTCCTACTGGATATCCCTCTTTTTCTCCCATGAGCAGTCCCTGTACTCCTTTCTAGTGATAGGGCCGCCGTATAGTATCTCCTCCTATGGTGTGACTTGGGCCTGTATTGGAATTTGCATTGGCATGTTTTCCTTTAGGATACTGACGGGGTCCTACATGCCTTTCGAGTAATTCTGCGCCTCCAAGCTCGCTATGGTCGTCCATCCTTCGACTTCCATCGTAGTCCTTTGCCGCTATTTGAGTGTAGTCAGTTCGGAATTGACCACTTGGTATGTTAATCCATATTGTGTCCAGTTTTGGTCCTACTCTGATTGCACCTTCATTAGCTATTCTGTCCTCTAGACCATTAGCTGAACTTTGTACCCAGTGCAACTCTACTGCGATCCCCGACTGCATGTGCTCCTGAATTCTTTGCAAGGACTGCGCCAAGTGCCAATGTTTCTGGATTTTGCCCATTCTGGTACTGTTTTGGAGCTTCCTAACTGTGTTAATTACTAGCTTGGAATTTCCTTCCACTATAGTATTGGTTATTGCTTCCCGACGTAGAATCTCAAGGCCAGTCTCTAGGGCTCCAAACTCCATTGCATTGTTAGTTGATTTCCCCAAACTCCCAGTGTACAACCGAATGATATTTCCTTGACTGTCCCTGATGATGCCTCCCAAACTTGTCCAACTTGGGTTACCTTTCGATGCCCCATTAAAATTCAGCTTGAGGGAACCCTTTGGTGGTGGTTTCTAGTTGCGCTCACCTATTTGGAGTTGTGTTGGTCATGTCACTTGAAAGGGGTTGTGTCCACCCTTCAGTCGAAAGGACTCAAGAATTCTAAGGTCCTGGGTTGTGAGTTGTGCACTGCTCGGTTGGAAGTTGCGGCTCTGTACCGTTTCTCTTGTCATGGAGATGATGGTTTCCTTGATCTTTTCTACCATCCATTTTTGGTTCTTGAATATGCGTCGGTTTCTTTCTTTCCATATTGTCAGAATGATCATTCCAGGAATGAGGATCCAGATTTTTATTAAGAGGGAATTCCTTGATCAGGTGACCATGTTCATGACATCTTCATCATCTGAA
Organism: Picea engelmannii; assembly: GCA_009831015.1. NCBI lineage: Eukaryota > Viridiplantae > Streptophyta > Pinopsida > Pinales > Pinaceae > Picea > Picea engelmannii. The sequence goes on along the minus strand of ML792409.1, from coordinate 394,818 downwards.
AGAGATCTGTTCGTAATCGATGTTTTGGATCCATTCCTCGTCTCTGAATTCAAGGCTGATGGCTTCTGGAAGTGCTCCCGACACATCCATCTCTATACATATTCTTGCATAATATATATATCTCCCTCTCAGGGTGGCTTCGATTGTCTTTATGTATTTCCCCAGTTTTCTTCCTATAGCTTCAAAAGTTGAGGGTAACTAATAGTCTAAAGGTAGGGAGTAGAGTCTCAGCCAGACCGATACCTTTTTGAAGGTTTCTTTTTTTGGGGAGAAATTTTCCTTCCAAGGTTGCATGTATAGTCCTGCTGATGCATGGAAGTATGGCCCTCCTTCAAATATTCTATCCCTATCCTCCAGGTTTATGAAAACGACTGTGAAGAAACCTTTCAAGCCCGGATGAAGTTCCACTTACCCATTTGGCTTCTAGTGGTATTTAATCCAGTTGTGCAGCGTTCTCTCTGTTGGCCACAGGCCCATAAACTTGCATATTAGTGCATGTTCTTTCATCTGATCTATGTAAAGTTGCGTCTGCGGATCTACTAGTACCACCTTTCGTATCATTGTTGTTTTGGGTTTGCATGGGTTGCACTCTTCTGTTGGATTGGTCTTCTGCGTGTCTGGCATTTCACTCTAGGTTTCCTTAGCTTCCTCTTCCATGCTCTCTTTTGTGCCCTGGTTCCTTTTCGGACCTATCCCTGAGTCCGATCTCGAGGTGCCTGTCATTGGTGCTTTGAAAAATATGCCCCTTGGCCCCTTCCCTCTGTCTACCACTACCTGTTTGTATGAGGGGGTACCCTTGACCCCCCCTCTGGTGCACATGTCGTGATCTGTTGAGGTCGCTACTGTCTAAACCCTAGATTGTTGTTGCTCCTCGTAGCTTCGTATGCCAGATATCATGAACCTTCAATAAAATAAATGTTTACAAAAACATAAGCCCCTCAAGGTTACAATGATCATAGGGAAAGAACCTCCTACAACTCTCTCATCTATTTTATAAATCAAATTAATTTCATAAGGAATTCGACTTTTCCCAAAACATGAAATTCTATTTCATAATTTTTCATCGTTGTTGGAATAATAGAATGTAGTTTTCCTTATGGCTTTCAGCAAGTACCATGCTAAATACCACTTTTCCTACAATGATTATATATTGCATACAACCAACAGATTGTCAGTATTTTATGTACATCATAATTCAACATGTACAACACCTTATGCAATGATCTTAGAATTGCATGCACCTATCAATTCAATCACAATTACCAAACAATTTAACCAAATATAATGACTCATCATTCTATGCATATGCATGCTCATAATTAATAACATTAATTTCATTTCTTCAATTTTCCGAACAAGAAATTTTCTGTAGTCACTATTTATGTGACTACCTGACTTGCAACTTTCTTGTTGCAATATTTAATAGTTCCTAAAATGTTCTTAACTTCATGAGTTAGCAACATTTCAACCATTAGTATAATTATTTCCATGCAAAAACATATATACATGCACTCAAAATGCATTCAACAAAATGAATTTAAGTATACAATTGCATCATCTATGAGTGCAACTCTGCCACTTACTAGGCATGAGTGAAACTCTCAATGCCTATTATTCAATGCACCTTTGCATTGATTTTCAGAATGATCTTTATCTAAGTCATGTATCTCACCATCTATAAATTGGAAATATGGCCAATGTCTTGACACATCTCCACACACTTCCCATTGTCTTCTCAATTACTTGGATGCCTTCCTTTTCAACCTGGACACTACACCAAGAATACAATTATGTAGTGTTTATTAGTGTTAGCAAAAAGGTTGAAGTCCAAGTTTTATTTAAAGGTAGGAAGCTCATTGGGTATTTTTGTGGCACATAACCTTTCTATAACCACACCTTGCCATATCCAACCATGTCCTGGTCTCATACATGACTAGCTTTCTTAGCATCATTCCTATAACAAGTTCTTATCTTTTATTTTCTTTGGTTATTTCCTCACAACCAAATTAACATGACATGCTACTATGTCAGTGTGTGCATTCAAAAGCTAAAATATTTAATAACTATAATAGGCCTCTAGCCTTTACCACACCTAGTGGTAACTTAATCTTGTCAATGTACTTAAACAATACCATACAATGTATTCTAAAATTCAATTTGGGGAAATTTTTACCTGGATTTCCCTTTGGCAATTATGCAACATAATTTCCAAAAGAGAAATAATTACCTGCATGGTTGCCATTAAACAAATTTAATGTTACCTGATTAGTTGATGACAATATAAGTTCTCATGCTTCTTTATCAGTCTTATAATAAGCATTCCAACTTTATGCTACTTCCTTCCATGTGCAACAACATTATTAGCAACATTTGCAACATGCAAACATTCTCACTTTATGGATGTCCCAACAAGCCATAAAATACTTGTTACTACAGTAATTGCAACAATTCTTTCCCCCTGAATCATGTTTCCTTGCTTATCCCATAAATATTCAATTCTTTTGGATTCCTAAATCTTCATGTGCTCTTCACTGTAACCACTGTGCATGATTATTTCTAATTTGAGCAATTTCTATCCAAATCACTCTTGGATGCCTTTTCTTTTCCATCCCAATACTAAACTGATATTAACCTTCAAATTTTATTTATTTCCTGGATCCATCTATCCCAACTCATACTTGGATGAATTACAATTCCAATTCTATTGTCCTATAAACTTTGGATCTTCAACATCCATTTAATTTTCGGACTGAACTATTCCATCTCTTCCTTGACTGAATAATTTAGTATTAAGTTTTCTTGCATTCTTCTCTTCTCCTTGCCAACTAGCCTCAACTTGGCTTGAATAGCCAATCTCTTAGCATACTGTAAGGATGCACATATGCCTCCTTTTCTAGCTGCATAGGATTAATTAAAAGAACGTAATACTCTTAATTTATCAACATAATTTCAAGTGATACTTCCACCCCCTGGGAAAGTCACTCATGGCTCTATGCCACTTGAGATGTATTCTTCTCAGGCACCATCTCTTTTGCATTCAAAACCATGCATAGAACCATTTTTTCTTCAATGATTCCTTACTTACTCTCTACAGAGATTCAATTCACTTTTACGTATTTCTTGGCTTTGACATCTCCATGCTATTGTAGAAATATCTTCAATACCTTTGGAATGCATCAATAATATCTACTAATAATCTTGCTTTCCCATTAGCTTGATATCTACCTCATGATTTCTTCTTCCATTATCCTAGCATGTTCATGGACTTACAACTACATATTATGATGGTATTAACTTTTAACATTCCACTATTATTTGGATCCCTCTGATCCAACTCCTACATGACCCAATTATATATCCAGTCATGTTTTATGAGTAACCTTGGACAATTTACACCAACTTCCTTCTTGAGGTACTTGATTTATCCCTTCCTCAACTGATCATATCAGCACTTGGATTTGCTTGCTAGTTATTACGTTCCCCTGTCTTGACCAATCTGATTTCAACCTGCCTTGCACAGTCCACTTCTATCATGCCATATTGATGCCCTTCATACCATGCTTCCACTGCGCACTTTGATAGTTCATAAGGGAAGCATTACTCTGTAATTGCATAACAAGTCCCTGGATATGATGCACCCTTTATCCAAATATGCAATAAGCCTATTTCTTTATCTAATAACTATCATTCTGATAGTCAATTCCTTTTATAATAGATCTGACTCCAATGCATTGCTTAATTTGTATATTGGTTTATTTGGGAGTGTTCACTAATTCATTCACCACATCATCTATTCCTCTGCCCAAATTCCATTGAATACTTGACTAACATGAGAGGAATTCATGTAGTGGCTTTCCAAGACTTTATGGCTGCCCTCAGATTCATACCTTGACATTTTGGGGTCTTGGCTTTTGATCATCTTATGAAATATTTTTGTCATAGCACTCTTTCCCTGAGTACCTCTACCTATTTTTAACTAAATTTCAACCTTCTCACATGTTAAGAACTAAAATTATTTAACTCTGTAAGAATGTGCAGCCAACAAAATTTGTTAGGCTAATTGATTCAACAATTTCATGAAAAAAATATGAACCAATCTGGTTCAATAATATATCAAAACTCTTTCTTCTGATTTCCTGGAAAATTGAATGCCCAGATCAATTTTCTAGGTGAATAATTATATTCTACTATCCGATACCTTTCCAACTCCTTCTCCCATGCTCAATTTTGAGTCTTGAGAAGAAAATTATGGCTCTTTGAAAATTGCCCATTAATTTTATTTTATTTTTTGTTCACATTTCAACTTGGCGCAACTCTGCGTTGTAATTATGCATTTTTGCATCTAATCCATTGGATTTTTAGTATGATCTCAATTGGGTTTCTTCATATACATATTTTGAACAACCTATCCAAGTTTCACCTTTTTCTGGGTTTCGAGTTGCTAGTTACAACTTGCTGAAGTTCTAGGCCAATTCATGTTTTTGGTCTGGAATGCTACAGACACCTTCTTTGCCATATTAAACATTTTTAACATACCCAAAAATTTAATTTAGCTCTGGGACTGTCTTCTATGATTCAATATATTTCCATTGACTACTCCTGCACCTCAACCTGATTTCGGAGCAGAAATTTATGGCTCTTTGAAGCTAGTAGGGTCTTAAACTTTACCCTCCATTGTTTGCGTTGTAACTTTCTCATAAAAAATCTATTTGACGAATGGTTTACACCACTAGAAATCTCTCTCCAAGCTCTCATGATTTTTGTGTTGCTAAAAATGCTCTTAAGGGCCTCAAAAACGCCCTGCAAAAAGATGACATTCAAATAGTATAAAACGTCGCAGAAAATCGTTGTTTTTTTGTTGTTCTTCACCCTCCAAACGACTTCGTGCATACAATTTTCAACCTATACATCCATATTTACCATGCACAACAACACCACAAGGTAAAGCATGTTCCACGCACCTATAACCATTATACATCACTTCTCTGCCGCGCCAATAACTGCGCACTACTTTTATGTCGCGCGCCAATATCCACTGTGCAAAGTTTTGGTTCTTGCACTATTACCTACTGCGCACAATCTTTGTATCATGCTCTGATATTCCGTGTGCATTTAACTCTACGCATTGCACCATGCCATAGTTTAGTACGCCCCCACCGCGCACCAATACTCTGCGCACACCATTAACTAAACTATCACGTGACAACGTATACCCATATTGCACACGCACCAACGAAACTCCCCTGCGCTCTGCCAATACTGCACACACCACACACGCCATTATTATGTGTGTGCACACCACACGCAACTTATTATGTGTATGCACACCATGCAATGCTAAATTTAGTGCGTGCACCCGCACACCAACATTTTTCCGCGCGGCGCCAAAATTTAGTGCGCGCACCGACATGCCAAAATTTTTCAGCACATGCACCCGCATGCCAATATTTTTCCGCGCGGTGCCAAAATTTAGTGCATGCTCCAGCACGCCAATATTTTTCCACGCGGTGCCAAAATTTAGCGCGCTCTCTAGCACGCCAATATTTTTCCGCGTGGTGCCAAAATTTACATATCACAATCTTTTCACTATGCATCATGCATTTTTAGTGCGCCCACCTGTGCACATTCACTTTTATGTGCATCGATTCCTTGTGAATCCCACTGCAAAAATTGGGGCTTTTTCTTAACTTTTTCCCAATTTCTACCCTAGAAATTCTACAACCATGAAATTTGTTCAATTTCAACCTGATAACACCAGTTCAAACTATGCAACAACAAATCGTTGTGGGTTGACATTTCTGGAACGAATTTTTCTCAAACTCAATTCACGAATTGAGAATTTTAATTACTAAAGTCGCTCCATCTGTCATGGTTTCATTGTAACTTGAAATTCGACCAATTCCAGGTTTGAATTTGCTAGAACATATATTAAACCAAGAATATCTCACCACATGGCCAAATTTCTTAATTTTCCCATGAATTTAACAACAAAAATTGGGGCTTTTTCCCAATTCCGCACAATTGTTGTTACATTTTTACCATGGACGCTCTGCAACTCGAAATTTGGCCACTTCGAAATAAATCCTCTGTGAAATTTCACTTCGACCCAAACTTGCTCGGCCCATCCAGGATCAGTGCTGAAAACTAAATCTCTGATACCATATTGTAACATCCCCGACCATCCACGCCGGGGCATGCTACACCAAAGAACGTTTTATTCTCTTTGCGGAACATACTGTAACATACCCAACATCCAACTGAGTTATGCCACATAAATTTTAGTGAACTGCATGCAATTAAAACATATACACTCAGAACTATTGCGGAACTTTATATATAAAACATAAACAAACAAATGCATTCTGTAATTGCACAGATTCATACTGAAATAACAATAAACACATACATCCAGCATATATAGGAAATATCCATAACTATAAAGACAATTATAACCATACATAGGATAAAACCACAAAATAAACACATAAATAATAATGCAACATGTAAATTTATCACAAACTTGACACTTATCTTGTTAAGAATATTACCAATTGTGTGCAGACCTTCCACGAACCTCCCAACCATAGACCACACTGCTCATCACTCTCAGTAGTGGGTCACCCTCAAGCTGGGACTAAACTCCACCCGGGTAAAGGGATTCCTAACCAGGCTAATGGCTCATAGACAACAGGAATGACTCCGTCACAGGTGCCCACTCAAACTAACAGCCTACAGTCCCTCATTCCCCACATGCCTATCCCACCCCAAGAAGTGTACCCCTTCTCTGCTCAACAGTTCTTCAACTGCTCCACTTCCTTTCCGGGCTTCAGCAACAGGCCAGACAGGAAGTCTCAGAGCCCTGTAGCTGCAGTTTAGCACCTTCCGAAAATCAATTCCTAGAAATTATCTCACCTAGAAGGGAATTTCTCACGGGCCTGACAACCCGCTTCTTTAGTCCAACTCCTAAGCTAACCAACTACAAAAACATGTATGGGAAAGGATACAGGTTCAGGTTCAGTGACATGAAGTTACATAGGATAGCTCAATGAGTGTGTGAATGATCATGGAATGGCCGAATGGATGATTGACTAGATGCTTGAATGATGGCATGAATGGGTGAATCCCCCTAATTGAACTAAGTCCAAACAATATGTATGCATGTCCCCAACTTGACACTTGTCATGTTGGGAGCTACTTTGGCCCACTTGTCCCCATCCTTAGAACTTAGGATAAAATAATTATCCATACTTTATACTTTTAAGAAATATTAATATAATATTCATTCTTGGCTTAAGCTCCCTAGCTTAGCCCCTTTTCCTTAACTTTTATCCCCCATACTTTCCCTAACTAGTGGAGTTTAGTCTCCCATACTCTTTTATCATGGCCGGTCTGTGCACAATGATGCATTTTATATTAATTATGAGACATATACAAAAATAGGCGCACTGGCCTTTAGCATCTAGGCTCTCCGGCCTAATATTCACATAAGCCTTTGGCTTATAATAAAATGGCTCACCAGTCTATAAAACACATCATACACTTAAAGGCTCCCTGGCCTCAATATCTCACACACTTAAGTTTGTTGCGCGCGATATCCTGGAATGTGCCCATTTCATCATTTTACTTCGCAGTACATGCGCGCACTACACCATGGAAGATGCATGCCAAAAATATATAAAACAACTCACCAACTTAAGTACATTATTACATTTACAGTTGGGGTTCGGCCTAGGGATATTACAACACCATTCGAAACTCTACCCAAAATATCTCATAGTTTTTATGGTCATTATGCATCCAGAAGGATGGACAAGATACAAAGCACTAGTTCTTGAAGAGATCAATCTACTTGAATCACCAATATTCCACATAGCTAGCTTTGGGTCAACTTGTCAATCATATTGTTAGAACAACACACACATTATGAAGGGTCCTAGAAATGGAACCATTTGTTGGCTCAACTTTATACCAAGGTCCACATCAATGTCCAACAAAAGGGGGTCTATTGTATTATAAGATTTGGCATTTTCAATCCATGTGAAGGAAAAGGTCTCACATGAAGCACTATGCTGAGACCAAATCTTGTAGAGGGATCATATTGTATGACTGTCATGACTAACACTTAATCCAATACCCTTACTTACACCCTAACAATTATGTTATGATTAATCCATAATATTCTAGCAAGTATCAAGGCCTTCAGTGACTCAATGACCATCATGCAAAAAAACACCATCTTACTTAAGCACATGACATAGATTAAAGCATGTTGCATTCATTTATCAATGATGATAAGGAATAATAATAGAATACATCATCACATATAAAAGAAAGACAAGTTTTTTTTAAAATAGGGCCTCTTTCCATTAATCTTCAATATGAACCAATAAATAATCTATTAGCGATCCATGACCGTGACCATACATCATGCATCACCAGAGAGTATAACCAAGATTAACCCAAAATCCCTTACAATAGTTGCATTTGCATAGTAACAACAATACTTATCAATGGACAACTACACAATAATTATGACCATACCAAAAACTAACTAGTAACCAACCCTCTCTTACGCATAAGCCTTTGCATTACATAGTGTTGCACTCGAGGGTGGGAAGGCACATTAAAAATATGTGAGGTTGTTATTCTTCTTCTAGTCTCAACTTGATGAACCCACTATTATCTACTTCTACTCTGACTAGGTGTCTTCCTCCTTTCACCACTCCACCCTTTGATCACCTTGAATTATGCTTGTTTTTCTATTTCTAATCCCCCTTTAGTGTTGAGGATCCTTATTGATACTGATTAGCTTTGCTCCTCATCGAGTGACTTGAACCTGTCCTAGTTGCTTATCCTATACCACCCCATCCATTCCTACTATGACAACATGTGTGAATCCAAAATTCAAAACAGGGGGCCCAACATGTTGCTTGTTACTTATGTTCTCAAACACCTCTACAAGGAGCTCTTGTTATCAATTTAGTTCAAGCATTAAAGGCTTGTTGTTTCACCCTAGGTAATATTCATAGGATTTTTCCAATCCTACCTTGGATGATTCAACTTCTCCACCTAAAGAGAAGTTTTGGTACAACCAAAGAAAGGGAGGTATCAACCCTTCGTAGAGTAATTTAAATCAACATTCAACACTTCATTGTAGTATTTCATATGGTAGAACTAATGTTTTATATATTTCATTGTATTGGAGATTGGGTACAAGTCTATTTTGATGGGATATTGATTTTCATGTGGAGCCTTGTTTAAGAGGTGGAACACTCTCTTAGATTCATAACAAAACTCTCATATTTAGCCCAAGAATCCTTAGAAACTATGGAAATGCTCATCGGGGTGAGATTTTTACTTTTTCTCTTTGATTTCGTATTCAACACTAAGGTTAATTAACTCATCAAAGGAATTGCACTAAATCAAGCCTGGGTATATACTATGTTAATATGTTATTATTGCTTAATTTTTGTTGAGACCTAATCAAAGTACCCTAATTAACCTACATACCCAAATTAACATAATTAAATTTAAACCCTAATTAATCTACTGGCCTTCATCCCTCCTTTTATTAATCTCTCTTCTCACACTAGGATTTTTCAATTTTTCCTTAAAATCAAGTGAGAAATCCACTAGGTAGTTCCTATAAACCCTTCCCTCTCTTCACAAAAGGATTTCTCCTCTCTTCTCTCTTTCTCTCTCTCTTCCCCCCCAACTTATTCTCTGGACTATGGAGTCCTCTTTTCACTTCATCTAGTGTTGTTTTTCCTAGTTCCATGCATCTTGGCATCAAGTATCTCTACCCTCAATATTTATCTAACCTATCTCATCTTACTCAAATGAGTATTATGAATATTCCTCCCAGTAGCTATCCAAGTACACATACAACAATTCCTACCTTGGATTATAAAATAGGGAATCTCCCCCATTATTGTTATATAAAGCAAGTTCATCATGGAGGATATTCACCACTTCATCCCAATCTGACACCTATCCCTTGAAACTTCTTCCCTAGGAAATTTAATCATACAAATTTTCCCTCACTTCTAGCCAAGTTAACATACAACCCACTGCCCCATGTAGGAAAAGCAATGAACTCATCCCTTACATGTGATAACTTGAAGTGTGAGTCCTTAGAGAATTTGGATAACTCTAAGAATCTCTTAGTAAATCCTTCCCTCCTCAATAGGTTTCTCAATAAAAACCTCCATCCTTTGCTTCTATTCATTCCTATGTACCTCCATCCAAGTGGTGTGAGGAAGAGGAGCCCCCCCCTCCTAAAAAAATCACTAGTATAGGTACTAGTCCAAAAGACTTAGATGCAATCCTTTTCCTTAGAGTAGACAAGTGGTGCAAGTATCATAAGGACAACACTCACATTACAATTGAATGTTGTATCCTTCATTGGAATAATCCTTCCTCTTCCTAACAAGGTTCATGGTTGACTACTATAATCTAAGTTTTTCTCTCTCAACATGACACTCCACCATCCAAGATATTTTATCTCAAAAATATACTTCTCTAAAGAAATATGCCCCTTCTCAAATTGACACTTTTCCTCCTTAACTCAAACCTAAGATTAAATAGGAGACATTTAGAGTACTTCCTCCAACCCAAATTGATGTACCTTATGATCCAACTGATACTTCATCCTATTTAATAGTTTTTACTTACACGGCTTCCAAAAACTTAGAGATCGATCCCTCTCTAGAAAACTTTGAATATAATGGGTGGTTTTACAATAGGATTGCATTCATGCCTCCTCCTCCTCTTCCAATGGACCCTTAATCACTATATGACCCTATTCCTTACAACTTTCTTGCTTTTTAATTTATTGCTTCATAGGAGATCCTTCCTTCCTCCTCTATTTCTCCTTGAATCAAGTATTCCCATGAACCTCCTCCTTCACTCAAGGAATCCACCCTTTATTTCTCTATCCCCTCCTTAGTGTCACATTCCCATCCTTTTTCTCAAGGTATCTACAACTTTCTCCCTATCCTTCTGATGGATCTCTTTGGGTTTTTTGACCCCTCTCTCTTTCTCTTTCATGCCTAACTTGAGTTTCTCAAGGAATACCCTCTCCATTCTCTTTTCCCCCCTTCTATTTTTTGTTTCTCCTCTCTTAAAATATTTTTCTCTTGATCATCCTCTCTCTCTCCCTCTCGTTTCCCTCTTCCTTTAGATGCTCGAGGTAAGGAATGCCTATATTCCTTGTATTATCTTTTCTCTTTTTGACTTCCTCTTTCATTATTATTTATATTAGTGAAAGGATTCCTCTAGGTAATTGTCTTGAGTAGGGCCCAATTCAAAATTACTTCTCCTTAGTTAGAACTTTTCTCCACTCCTCTTAGTATCTCCCCTCAAATTTTTTCTTTGGTGGTTTCATCATGTATCTTGTAGACATAAGTCCACTTCCATTACCTCAACATAACCTTCCTTCTACTTGTTTCATTTATTAGGTTATCCATATCATTTCCACCTCTCACCTTCTCTAGTGCTCCACATTCATAATCATCCCATGTGCCCTCACTATATCCTTCCTAATGTATGCTTTCATATCCTTCCTAATGTATGCTTTCTTACATGTCTTTGTTGTTATACTATTAATATTTTCACCTCCTATGCTTTCTCTAACTCTATGCTAGTATATGAAGCCTCACTTTCCTTAGCCCCATGTTGATGTAGGTCACCTCATGCCTTCACTAATAGCTCACCAATGTCACCACCTTCATTCTCTTGTCATTGGCCAACAAATGTTTTCCCCTCCTCCCTCTCACCATCTCCCAACTAACATTATCACCTCATAATATTCTTTTCTCATATCGCACAAACATCATCGCCCCTTTCCTCTCTTGATTTTTCTAGTTCATACCTAGCATGGTTTCCTCATGTCTCCTCTTCCTTTAACCTTATTCACTTTATGTCCTTCCCTAGGAGTTGTTATTATTATTCCTTTATCACTTAGTTAAGCCACTAACCTTTGTTTTGCAAGTACATAACTTTCTTGGGTATTGAGACACAAGTCCTCTACTACCTTGGCTAGCTTCTACTGTTATCTCCCATGATAAGGTAAGTATGAATATTGTCCTCTCGCTCTTAGTCCCATATGTTTTTTTATCATGTCTCTCTCATAATCTAAATAGTGTATTCCTTTCAAGATAGTTATGCTTATCTCAATTGATTTCATAGTTTAACTATTGTAGTTAAACTTATTCCTCATTTTTTAATTTCAACATTCACATGTCATAGTTTATTGTTTATTTGTTTTCATAGTGGTTAGAATTTTTTGTATCCCCTTCCTATATTCTTTGCTTGTCATGCATTTTTTTTCTTCTCCATCTTTATTTTTTGTTTTTCGTAAATATGTTTGACATCATATATCCTACATATGTGTGTCATAACTCTACTCTCTTGAAATGATTCTGAAGGAATGTGGAAACATGCAAATGATTTGTACATTGGTGACTTGGCTAGTGGATGACTACCCCTTGAAGTCAATGCAATTATTTTATGCTACATACACTAGTAGGCTCCCCCAATGCATCATTTACCTTCCATTTTTGTTAACTCTATTTTTTATTTGTATTCTATCACTTTTTTGCTTGCTTTTCTCCTTCCTTGCAACTTAATGTTGTTCCCATCTTATGGATAGAAATGCCTACAAGGGGGGAATATGTAGCATATGGATTTAAAACTTTGGTACTCACATGCAACTACCTACCTGGAGCATAGGAATGTGACCTACTTCTATTCAATTGATGTATGTAACCTACTCAATGATGAAATTGTTATCTCTCTACCATTATTTTTGTGTTGATTGACCTTTCTAGAGTCCCCCTATCTTAGTTTAGATGTTTGGATTCTTAGGGTTGTCTCATGCTTAGGTAGGATCCTTAACTTAATTTCCCTCCCCTCCTTTGGCCTTTGGTTGTTAGTTTGGTTCACATTGATACTTTGGGACAGTCCTTTCAAGTATTTCCTAACTCTAAGGATCAAGTTTGGGGTTTAAGCACCCAATTGAATCCATAGTTACTTGGGATAATTCATTACAACTCCCCAATGGCCTAAATCCATTTGGGTTTAATATTTAAGGGGATCAAATGAGTCAAATATTCCTTAAAATTTCATGTTCTTAAGGTGGAAAGTGAATCTGTGACATTCCTAGCAATATAGGCATGACTGTGTATCATGGCACACATAATAAAGAGCCTATATATGGGGAATTTCCCATGGTATGATCTCAGAGATTCATGATAGGTCAAATTGTGCAGTTTAAATTTTCATACAAGTTATAATCTCTAACAATTAGTCTAATTTTCACCTACACCTTGGGGTTGTTCCCTTTTCTCTTTGTAAGCTCTCTTGAACTCTTCCAATCTTTGATCTTTCAAACCCCATATTGTAGGTACACACTCATATTCGAGTCATGTATTGATCTAGTATTCTAATGCCTCTTATATTCTCTTGGGATGTTTTTTGCATGTTTTATCCAACACCTATACAAGGATCTCTTGTCATTAGTCTGATTTCAACCTTGAAGGCTTGTTTCTTCATCTTAGGGCATCTTCATAGGATTTTTCCTCTCACACCTTGGGGGATTCAACTCTTCCACCTCAAGTGAAATTCCAACACAACTAGGTAAAGGGAGATGTCAACCCTTCTAAGGGAACTTTTCGTCACCACTCAACAATTTAGTGTTACATTATTTCATATTACAAATCTAGTGTTATATATTGTATTGTATGAGAGATCAAGTACAAGTCTGTTTTTCAAAGAGATTGAGCTACATGTGGATATTTGTTTAGGAGGTGGAACACTCTCTTAGAGTCTTTCCACAACTCTCACCCTCAAGTTAAGAAGTCTCGAAACCTAAAACAACGCTCATTTGAGTGAAGTTCTTTCCTTACTCTTTTTAATTATTTCATTTTCAAGTCTTAGAACAAAGTTACCAACTTAACGAGAACTCTACAAAGTTCTTGTTTTTTTAGGGGTCGCATTTTCTACCTCGTTTCGAAAAGTTATGCTACGGGTAGAAACCCAACCCCTCCCCCGCCCCCCCAGCCCCCCTTTTAGGATATTTTTTGATGTTTTAAATCTTCTTATCCATAATGTATCCACATTTTTTTTAAATGCTTATTTTTTCAACTATTTTCAAATTTTTCTAAATCATGTATTTTTTTTTCAATGGTGTTTTTAATAAATTTTCCATACTTTTTTCAGTGTTAAAAATGTTGTATTTCATTTTCTTTTTTGAAATTAAGATTTTTCATGTAACTATGTCTCATTAATTAATTTATGGTTCCATAATCTTTCAATATAGTTTAACACATTTTTTACCTTTACTTCAATACATAAGAAATAATTGTAGCTAAATAACATTATTTTTAAATATTTAGCAAAAAAAATATACATTTTAAAGCCATATATAACTAAAAAAAATTAAACATTTTGGAAGCTATCCATTTAAAATAATGTGTCAAATAAAGCATTTTTATGGACAAAATTGAAAAAAAAATGTTTTTTTTTTAAATTAACATTAACATATTTTTTTCTATATTTTTATAGATTTGAAGTAAACAAATGACAATATCCATTGTTTCAAATATTATAACCACAAGGGATATCCGCAATAACTAGGGAGTATTCATTTTTAGGAACAACATTTGCAATTTTTCACAATCACCTAATATCACTTTATATTGAACAATGTCAAGCCCGTTCCAAATGTAGTGATCAAGGGTGTCATTAACTTCAACATTTCAAAGACGCCTCCTTCTTTCTCTTTCAAACTTGGCTTTTTGAATACAACTTTTGAAGGTTTCAGATACTCCATCTACATTCTTCTTTGGCATGTTTAATGAAACAAACAAACATATAGTTATATATCTATACCTAATAAAATAGAAATAAATTAACCTACAAATGAATAATATGAATGTAATACATTAACATACATTTTTGAATGCAACAAAAAATTGTTTCAATCTTGTTGTAGAGCTTGAATCCGGATAGTTGAGTCTAACATCATCCCAACTCTCTTCATTCAACATAATAACCATTTCATCTTGTATTCTCATATACACCTTGTGAATAAATAAAATAAATAAATAATGTAATA
>ML792409.1:334831-374496 GCA_009831015.1 Picea engelmannii | reverse complement strand
CCCCCCCCTTGCATGCTAGACAATACACAGTTGGTGCGCCAGGGGTGGGGGTGATGTCAGGGAATCACCCCCAACCCTCCGTAGACCAAGACTTAGCGTCATGGGGAAATTATTGGTTTACGGGGGGTTTTGGGCATCAACATCACCTCTAGTCCCTCGTAGGCCAAGACTTGTTGCTACCAGGCCAAGTCTTGTCCTACAAGTGGTTGTGGGCATCGACATCGTTCCCAACCCCCCATAGACCAAGGCTCGACACCGCAGGGCCAAGTCTTGGCCTACGTGGGCCTAGGGGTGATGCCATACATCACCTCGAGGGTCCCAGTAGGTCAATACTTGGTCCCAACAACACCCACGGGCCAGAACTATAATAAAACTACTAAAAACCAATAAAACTATAAAAAAATACACTAAATTTATTTTTTTTCATTTTTTCTTCTTAAAATCCTAAAACTTTTGCTAAAATTTCTTCCAAAAATATCTAAAAACATTTTAAAATGTCTAATTTCTTTAGAAAAAAATATAAATCTCATATGCTTTAGGGTTTTTGATGATATTCGCATAAAAAAATTCATATAATTCAAAGTTGATCTTATATATATATATATATATATATATATATATATATATATATATATATATATATATATATATATATATATATATGATAAGAATTAAAATAAAAATACTAACCTCTAAAATGTTAGATTCTCCTTGTCAAATGTATCCTTGATGTGTCTCCCTTGTAGATTTCCCTAAACTATTTAACAAATGCTACCCAATATTTAACGCAATGTTAAAAGACAAAACAAGAGTGTGTATATATAGCAAAGATTATATGAATTATTGTCAAGTTTAATGAATATGGGATAAATAAAAAAATAAGAAGTGTGTGTGTGTGTGTGTGTGTGTGTATGTGTGTCAAAGTTTATATGAATCATAATTAAGTTTAATGAATGTGGGATAAACATGAAAACTATTGTAATTAACTAATAATTAACGAATTAATAGAGTAAAATGTTTATTTAATTTTGAAGGGAAAATATCAAAGGGAAAAAATTTGCGGGGGAAAAATTGGAGGAAAATTTTTGGTGGGGGGATTTGGAGGGAAACTTTTGGGTGTAAATTTTGGAGAGAAAATTTCATTCTACAAGTTATAAGATTGTCATTGAGAGGGTGAGCATTTGTATCATTCTATGTTCTTAGTGACAAGTTGTGGCTTCGTCAAATAAAGAAGATTTTGTTTCTGAGACATCAACATCTTGTTCACATACCTCTTCTTTTGGCACTGGAAAATAAGTTGGGAATGCTTCTAATGTATATGAAAATTCATATTTTTCACCTAGTCAAAAGTTTGATCATAGTGCAAGCAATGATATTCAACATGTTGATTAGGAAAGTCCTAAATCTTAGGACTTTCAAGGAACCAATGATAAAGAGGAGGAATATGACGACGATCATTCTGTTCAATAGTTTAATTATATTGAAAATACTCAAAATCTAGGTCCAAGTGAAAAGTTTGATTATAGTTAAATGATTGGGATGATAATTTTCCTCTAAGTGATCATTTTTATGGAAGCAACAATGGAGATTTCAGTGGTAGCATCATTGTAGACAAGAAAGAAGATTGCAACATTAAAAATGATGGATATTTTCCTCCATCAATAGAATTTAAAGGTTGCAATGAAGATGATGGATATTTTCCTCCAAGTGAGGATTCTCAAGGCACTGATGTGGATGATGAAGATTTTCTTCCAAGTGGGGATTTCCAAGGTACTAATGAGGATGATGAAAATTTTCCTGCAAGTAAGGATTTTGAAGGAACTTATGTGGATGATGAAGATGAAGATGATGAAGTTCTTCCTCCAAGTGGGGATTTTCAAGGTACTAATGAGGATGATGAAGATTTTCCTCCAAGTGAGTATTTTCAAGGTACTAGTGAGGATGATGAAGATTTTCCTCCAAGTGAGGATTTTCAAAGAGCTAATGAGGATGATGAAGAATTTCCATCAAGTGGATATTTTGAAAGTAATGAAGATGGTTATGCCAATGGTGGACACATTTTCCCGAGTGGGGAATTTAAAGGCAACAATGTTGATGATGATGATTTTCCTCCAAGTGAGGATTTTCAAGGTATTGATGAGGATGGTGTCGATTTTCCTCCAAGTGGGGATTTTCAAGGAACTAACGAGGATGGTGAAAAATTTCCCTCAAGTGGGGATTTTAAAAGTAGTGAAGATTATTATGTTGATGGTGGACACTCTTTTCCAAGTGGAGAATTTAAAGGCACCAATGGTGATGATGATGATTTTCCTCCAAGTGAGGATTTTCAAGGTACTGATGAGGATGATGAATATTTTCCTCCAAGTGAGTATTTTCAAGGAACTAATGAGGATGATGAAGAATTTCCTTCAAGTGGGGATTTTAAAATTAGTGAAGATGATTATGTACATGGTGGACAGTTTTTTCCAGATGGGAAATTTAAAGGCACCAATGGTGATGGTGAATATTTTCATCCAAGTGAGGATTTTCAAGGTAATGATGAGGATGATTAATATTTTCCTCCAAGTGAGGATTTTCAAGGCACTAATGAGGATGGTGAATAATTTCCCTCAAGTGGGGATTTTAAAAGTAGTGAAGATGATTATGTCGATGGTGGACAGTTTTTTCCAAGTGGACAATTTAAAGGCACCGATGGTGATGATGTTGATTTTCCTCCAAGTGAATATTTTATAGGAATTGATAATGGTGTTGTTGATGATTAGTACATTTTTGTTAGAGAAGAATTTAATGCAATTGATAGTCTTAAGGGTGATGATGATTTTCCTTCAAGTGAATGTTTTCATGGAAGATCCAATGACATTGGTGAGGATGGTAATCATTTTTCTAGTGAGTT
This sequence comes from Picea engelmannii, assembly GCA_009831015.1. Classification (NCBI taxonomy): domain Eukaryota; kingdom Viridiplantae; phylum Streptophyta; class Pinopsida; order Pinales; family Pinaceae; genus Picea; species Picea engelmannii. The sequence goes on along the minus strand of ML792409.1, from coordinate 371,603 downwards.
TGATATTCTTCTTCTCAAAAAGATTTTCAATGAATATGATGATGGAACTAGGAATGAAGATAAAGTTCTCAAGCATTCATGTGCAACAAATCAAGGTGATCGACATTCTCTTGTTTAGTCTCCTCATAATTTTTTGTATGATATTCCTCCTAGTGATGGGGAAATTCCTTCTAGTGAGGATGATGAAATAATTGAGACATTGCAAAAAAAAATTGTGTCTAGGACCAGGACTAGACCCTTTTATATAAATCCAAATCATTCTAGTTATACAAGGTCTAGGAAAAACTTTATCACTAAATCAATTTGCATAAGTGATTTGATTTCAAGTGATGTTGTCAAAAAAATTGTTTGAAAAGTATAGAATAGATGTATTCCTTGTATAAAAGGAACATATATTTGTCAATGAATAAGAGCATACAAAATTCATATTTCATGGGGTGCATGATATCCACTAATTCAGGACATGATTATCGCATTGGGAATCTTTTACTTTGCAGAAAGGCTTTCAAAAAAATTCAATCAATTGGTAATATTCATCTATCAAGAATCCAAACAAGATTGGAAAAAGATCCTTCATTTTATTCAAAGGTACATCATGGATGAGAGAGTGGTCCATTAACAAACGCTGCATTTTCATGGATGCGTGACTTCTTTTCCAAACATGAAGAGTGTATGCCAGATAAAGACACAATACATATTCCAGATAATTTATCAAGGAGAGAAATCTACAACTTATATAAAGAATATGTTGAAGGTGTTGAAGGAAATGGTAATTTTATTACATACACATATTTTACAAGAATATGGAAGAAACAATTCAACAATGTTTGTATTCCTAAGAAGTCAAGGATGGGGATTTGCAGTATATGTGCTTCTCTTAAATCAAGAAGAGATAAATATGAAGGGGTAGAAAGAGGAATATATTTACAATTTTGTTTTTTAAACTTGGATAGTTATAAACTATGAAAACATATTATTAATATTTTCATTTTATGTCATGTGTAGATTCCATAGTCAAAGCACATCAAGAACATCAGAATCAACAGTCAAGTGAAAGTAAAAAGTTGTACAAACATCGAAAGAAGTGTTATGATGCTCCAAACAAATATAAAAGTATGATAATTGATGGCATGGACAAGAAAAAAATACTTCTACAACATTTTGTTCATACACCAAAAAATTAACAATAAGAGAATTTCATTCAGTTTCACTTGGTTGGTCGTATGGTTTTTAATGGAAAAATGTGTCCAAAGGTTTACTTCACAGCTCCAAATATTCATAATGATGCAAATATGACCATCACCATAATTCATCATGTTCTCACTCATTGGTATAGCAATATTCCTCAATTTATATATCTATAGTTAGACAACATTAGTCGTGAAAACAAAAATCAAATTGTGTTTGGATATCTAAGCATGCTTGTTGAACTAAGAATCTTTCAAAAGGTAAAAGTTGGTTAAATCAGGGATGATTTTAGGGGCTAATTTTCGTTCATGGGCTAATTTTCCATGGTTTTTCCAAAAACGAGATGCACTATTTTAAAAATGATTCGCCCAAATTTTATAGGATAACATTAATTTACCTTAAAAATCACCAAAATTTTATAAAAACTATATAAAATACTTAGAAATTTGAATATTTTAAAAAAAATATTGCCAAACATTGATAGTTGACATATGAAGGATCGGTAATATTCACCAAGGTTTCTACATTGTAAAATAAATTTCCATCCTTAAAATCATCCCTGGTTGGTTTCCTTCTTATTGGACATACTCATGATCATATTGATCAAATATTCAGTCATTTTTCAATAACATTGAAGAGGAAAAATGTTGTAATCCTACCATCATTAAGTGAATGTATTAAGAAATCATACATTCCAAATATTGTTTTTCACATATTAGAAGAAATTGTTGATATACGAAGATTTATTCAAGGATCGCATGGTGAAGAAAAGTGCATTGAGCAACTTAATGACATTAGATTCCAACATCACTTTTGTTTCAAAAACGTTGATGGGAAAACACTTATATGAGGAAAGAAGTATTCAACTACTGAAAAATGGAGGCCTTAATCAGGTTTAGCATTTTGAAGTTCATTTCGAATCATCCAATATTTGCATCAAAGTTATTTTTATTACAATCAATTGTTAAAATCCATAATGCACAAAGGCATAATAGAGATGTAGATTATTCCGAATGCTTGGAATAAATAAAAAGTCCATTAAAGATACATATGATGTTGAAAGATTGGTTGTCATTGATGTCAACCCTTGAAGAAGACCTCGATGTTGTGGTTTTGGTACCCAAAGTTTATTAAGGAATATGGACATGAAGGAAAGTGTATATGTAGGTAAGAAACTCATAGATAGATACTCGTCATTTCTTTTCTGGTGATAGGTGGTATGCCACGTAGTTCCTCACAGTTGAGGAGCTATGGCCTTGTGAAGTTAGAAGCCCCGAAGAATGGTCAAGAAGCCCCTAGTTGGTTACAAGTCTTTAATGAAAGGGTAAAGTAGTTGTAACAAGAGAGTCTAGAAGCCCTTAAGTTTAAGGAGAGAGGTTAATTATAAAAAGTATAAATACACCTCAAGGATTCATTCTCAAATACATTCACTCACTCATTATTTTGAACATCTTCTAGTGAACTAGTGATCTATTTGTCAATTTAGCAACAAAGAAATCTAATGAAGCGACAAGAAAGGAGTGTGAGAGTTTTGGGGTTGCAGAGGAGAGAAAAGTTCACTGAGGAGACCCTAGTTTGGTAATCTCCCACAGGTTAGACCACTATTTTCTTGCTAGGCACCCTCGTGGGTTGCTTAGGGCTCGTTACGGGAGGCCTCGCATGATAAGATTTCTTTGTCTCGTGAGGACAAGACAATTTTGGGGGTTATGTTGATATGAGGTCACATAATTCATAAGTGAGCTTACATGTCATATCTATTGTGCATCAAGTCAACTAGAAAGGTATTGGTATGCTTATATACTTGTTGTGATGGTTATACATGGTTATGATATGATACATGCTTGAGGTATGTTTGGTTTGGCACATGATTGAGGTACATATTGGATACATGGTTGATAGAGGCATATTATTATAGCTGGTTATGGTATGACTATTATGGTTTAGCCTTGAGATGTGGATGTATGGTTGAGGTATGGTGGTATATGGATGAGGCATATGCTTGGGTTCTTTGAGGCACTTCATTGATGATATGGTACATATATATACATGATTGATATGGTATATGATATTGGTTTTATATGTGGTTGATTCTCTAGTACATGTTATATGATGTTATGGTATCTACAATTGGCATATCTTATGGTACATTATTGATGCATGTTATAATCCATTTGTTGGTACACATTTGATGCATGGTATGGTACAAGTTTTGGTATAGCATGTTGATGATATAGTGAGAACTATAGGTTGATGGTACAATGACAGTGACAGTTCAGATACAGTGACAGGTTGATGTGTTACATGTTGATGTGATAGAGATAGTGACAATGACAGTGGTAGTAATAGACATAGTGACAATGACACAGGCAGTGACAATGGTAGTGACAGTTGGTCTACATTTATATTTCAAGGTAGAAGGATGGGGTAAGGAAAGGGGGTTTTATCCTCCTTCTGGCTGGTGCCAGAGAACCCGGAGAGTTGGAACTTCCTTCAGGTTGGAGCCTGAGAAACAGGGGGTTGTAGCCTCCTTTTGTTTAGAGCCAGAGAATTTAGAGGGTTGTAGCTTCCTTCAGGTTGGATCCTGTAATTAGGGGGTCGTAGCCTCCTTCCAGTTTTAGCAGGAGAATTGAGAAGTTGGTGCTTCTAGTGAATGTAATATTTGATATAAAAGAAAGCATTCAATGGTTTTCTCCCATTTGGGTTTCCACGTAAATTATGGTGTACTATGTAGTTGATGTGATGCTTATGTTTATGTGCTCATGATAAATTGATGATAGATTATTGATTGATACATTGATGATATACTGTTGATTAAGTTGAAGTTTATATACTCTAGTTAAAAGTGATAAAAGTATTAATACCGAGTCACCCACCCCCCTCTCAGTATTTCAACAATTGGTATCATAGTGGGTCCTTTAAGAAGAAATCTAACAACTGGAAGGAGAACATGGATTATGCTAAGATTGGAGTACCACAATTTGACATCCAAGACTATGCCTTATGGAGTAGAAGGATGAAAACATATGTGCAAGAACATGGATTTGATGTCTAGCTAGTAGTAGTAGATGGATACAAAGCACCAACCACTCCCTCAACAGATAAGGATGGAAATAAACTTGAAGATAATGATTCACAGGCTAAAAATGATATCCTGAATGGTTTGACCAAATCAATACATGTCAAGGTTATCCATTGTGAATCCACAAAATAAATTTGGGACAAACTTCAAAATGTCTACAAAGGAGACGCCAAGGTAAAGGGAGATAAACTTCAAACCTTTAGATTCAAGTTCGAACAATTGAAGATGAAGGAAGATGAAGGCATTGAATACTACTTTCTACAAGTTGATGAAATAATGAACATTATGAAAGGTTTGGGAGATGAAATGAAAGAACAAGTCATTGTTCAGAAGGTACTAAGGTCTCTGCCAATGAGATTTGATCCAAAGATTTCAGCTCTAGAAGAAAGAGTGGACCTAGCTACTTTAACCATGGATGATTTACATGGGATAATCACAACCTATGAGATGAGGATAGAGAAATATAATCCATCTACAAAGGAAGAAACATTTAAAGCATCCAATAAGACAAATAAGAAGAACACGAAAAAATCAAAATCAAATTGTAGTTGCAGCGATGACTCAAAGGAAGATGAAGGAATGGAAAACTTCATAAGAAAGTTGAAAAGGGGAACCAGAAATTACAAAGGTATGATTCCATTGAAATGTTTTAATCGTGATGGTATTGGTCATTTTGCTTCGAAATATCCTTATGCTAAGAATAAAAATAGCAATGAATAAGATGATCCTAAGAAGAAAAATAAAATTCAAAAGGGAGATTATAGAAGAAACAAAAATAAATCTTTCAAGAAAAGTTTCTACTCAAGGGAAGATAGTTCATCATTAGAAGAGGATTATGATAGTGATATTGATTCAGAAAGAGTACTCTGCATGGAAGTAGATGATGATGAAGAGGACTCCAAAGAAGAAGGTGAGGTCGACGTCAGAGAAGAATTAATCAATGCCTTAGAAGAACTAGGGAAGGAAAGAAAGAAAATCAAGTCACTCAAGGCAAAGTTAAAAAAGAAAGAAGGATATCAAAATTACAACTCAGAAGAAGTCAAGGAAATGATCACGAAGTTAAAGATCCAGGTAGACGAAGAAAAATAATTCAAGAAGTGCTCAGAAATCAGTTGGAAGAAAAGGAAAAGATGATTGAAAGTTTGGAAACATAAATAGTCACTCTCAGAAAAGACCTTCAGAAGAAATATATGCAAAAAAATAGATCCAAAATACTAGATGATATCATCAGTAGTCAAAGGCCATACTATGATAGGTCCAAGCTAGGATACAACTAGGCGCAAACTAAGAAAGGTTCTAGCTCCAAGACAACTGAACAAGAAGCAGAACAAAGAATTTATGTAGAAGTCATCAGAGGTTATCCTAAGAAGGAAGAAGGAAAAAAGGCCCAAGAAGAAGATCACAGATAAAATACACCATCTAGAAGATTCAAAACTCATAATCAACAGCAGCCAGCAAGACCTCAAGAAGAAAAGGACTTCAAAAGAGAAGCACCATTCAGAATATCTCCCACCTCCAGGTATCAAACCATTTTTCTTGGCATATGTTATTCATGTAATAATTTTGGACACAAAGTTGTGAACTGCAGAGCCTATGCCAAGAATAGAAGCAACTATGAAGGCTACTCAAATAACAATTATACAAGAAGGCCTTATGAAATACATAACATAAACTATAATATTTTTGGATCATTGAGTAATGAAGTGGAATGTTATAAATGAAAAAAATTTGGACACGTGAAAAATTATTGTAGACTAATTTTCCCCCCAAAAGAATCAAGACAGAATACAAATAGTCATAAACAAGAACCACAAAGGATATGGATTAAAAAGAAGGATCAATTCAACTCTGATGAATGTTTGCTCGCTCTAGAAGCTCAACACAATAAAAGTGGGTGGTATGTTGACAGTGATTGCTCAAAGCATATGACAGGTGAAAAGAACAGATTCCTTACCCTGAAAAAGGAATGAGATGGATTAGTTTCATTCGGTAATGATAAGTCATCCATAATTATAGGAAGAGGCACTGTCAAAATTGGAAGCAAAGATGCCAAGGAAGAAAATGATCTATTGGTTGAAGATATGAATCACAATATACTCGGTGCAAGTCAAATGTGTGATCAAGGACATAAAATTTTGTTTGACTCATAAAAATGTTAGATAAGGAAAGAAGGACCAGGCAGTTTGGTGGCTACAGCTATAAGAACCCCAAACAACATATATGTCCTAAATGAAATTGGAAAAGAAAAATGTTGTTTAGAAAAGGAAAATGAAAATTGGCTCTAGAAAAGAAGAACGGGTCACATGAACTTTGATAATCTTGTCAAAGTTAGTAGAAAGGAAGAAATAAGATAAATTCCTGAGATTTCAAAGCCAACAAACACTTTATGCAAGCATTGTCTATAGGGAAAACAAACAAGGACCAGTTTCAAGTCAAAATAATACTCTACGACAAGACCCTTAGAAATTGTTCATAGTAAACTATGTGGACCAACGAGAACAAAGGGATTAAATGGAGAACAATACTTTATGGTATTGGTTGATGACTACACAAGAATGTCTTTAGTTAGATTTCTCAAGAAGAAGTCAGAGGCATTCGAAAACTTCAATATATATAAATAAATGGTTAAAACTGAGACAAACTTGAAAATCAAATGTTTGAGATCAGATAATGGTGGAGAGTTTACATCAAAATAATTTACAGATTTCTGTGGTGAACATGGAATAAAAAGGCAATTCTCAACAGTCAGGACACCTCAACAAAATGGAGTCGCGAAAAGAAAGAACAAAACCATATAGGAAATTGTCAGAACCATGTTGAAAGATTCCAAGTTGGGTGACATCTTTTAGGTACATGTAGTTCATACATCAGTTCATATTCAGAATAAAGGAATGCTCAGAAGCAACAATGATAAGACTCCCTACGAGATATGGAAAGGTAGACCAACAAATGTAAATCACTTCATAGTATTTGGAAGCAAGTGCTACATCAAAAGAGAATATGGAAGGATTGGAAAATTTGACTCCTGAGTTGAAAAAGGCATATTTTTTTTGGGTACTCAAGCAAGAGAAAAGCATATAAATTATTTAATCTGAGACTCAATAGAATCGTGGAAAGAATCAATGTAACAATTGACGATAAATATGTATGGAAGGTCAAAGAAGGGAGCAAAGGTTCAGAGGATGATAATGACGAAGAATATCTAAAAGAAGAAGAAGTATAAGAAGAAGTGGAAGAAGAATAAGAGAAACTAGAAGTAGACCAAGAGGAATATGAGTAGAATATACCTCCCAAGACACCTAGACAATAAGTAAAAAAAAATTATCCACCAGAATAGATTACTGGGAATAAGGATGCAGGAGTTGAAACCTGAAGCAGAATACGTTCAGAAAAACAAAACACCTAGCACTATTATCCACAGTCGAACCAAGCAGTTTTGAAGAAGCTAGTAAAGACAAACACTGGATCAAGGCTATGGATGAAGAGTTGGATCATATAGAGAAGAATTATACATGGGAACTGGTTCCAAGACCAAATAACAAGAACGTGATAGGCACAAAGTGGGTATTTGGAAACAAATTGAATGAATATGGATAGGTAACCAAAAACAAAGCAAGACTAGTATGCAAAGGATATAATCTGGTTGAAGGCATGGACTTTGAAGAAACCTTTTCCCCAGTTGCCAGGATGGAAGAAATTAGATTGATATTAGCATATGCATGTTCCAAAAGAGTCAAGGTGTATAGAATGAATGTTAAATCAACCTTTTAATAATGGAGAACTAGAAGAATAAATCTACATCAAATAGACAGAAGAATTTGTACTATCGAAAAACAAAGATTACGTGTGCAGACTAAAGAAAACACTGTATGGACTTAAGCAGAAACCCATAGCATGGTATTCAATATTGGATAGGTATCTTCAAAAACAAGGATTCAGAAAGGGCAATGCATACAATAATATCTACATAAAAGTGGATTGTGATAGTATATTGATAATTTAATTTTATGTAGATGAGATTATCTTCATAAGTGATGATGACAGGATGAGTCAAGAGTTTGCCAAAGACATGCAGAATGAGTTGAAAATGTCTCTACTTGGTGAGTTAAAATTCTTTTTGGGATTACAGATATGTCAGTGTGATAAAGGTATTTTCATCTCTCAAACCAAGTATATCAAAGAAATTCTAAAGAAGTTTGGATAGTGACAGGTTAGATACAACCTTCTATACCAAAACTTGTACCATACCATGCATCAACTATGTACCAACAAATGGAGTATAAAATGCCTCAATCATTTATCATATGATATGCCAACTGTAGATACCATAATATCATATAACATGTACTAGATCATCAACCACATACAAAACCAGTATCATATACCATATCAATCATGTATAGATCTGTACCATATCATTAATGAAGTGACTCAAAGAACCAAAGCATATGCCTCATCCATATACCACCATACCTCAACCATACATCCACATCTCTTAACCATAACAGTCATACCATAACTAGATACAAGAATATACCTTTATCAACCATGTAGCCAAGATGTACCTCAATCATGTGCCAAACAAAACATACCTTAAGCATGTATCATACCATAACCATGTATAACCATCACAACAAGTACATAAGTATACCAATACCTCTATAGCTGACCTGATGCACAATAGATATGACTTGTAATCTCACTTCTAACTTTTGGGACTTGGTATTAGCATAACCACCAAAATTGTCTTGTCCTCGCGAGACTAAGACATCCTGTCATGTGGGGCCTCATGTGATGATCCCTAAGCAACCAATAGGGGCACCTCATGGGAAACTAGTGGTATAACCCATGGATGCCTACCAAACTAGGGTTTCCTCAATGAACTTCATTCTCCTCTGCAACCCTGAAACTCCCACACTCCTTTCTTATCGCGTCCTCAAATTTCTCCATCGTTAAATTGACAAATATATCACTAGTTCACTAGAAGATGTTCAATAGAATGAGTGAGTGAATGTATTTTTGAATGACTTCTTAAGGTGTATTTATAATTTTTCTAAGTAACCTCTCTCCTTAAACTTAGGGGCTTCTAGACTTTCTTGTTACAACTACTTGACTATTTCATTAAATACTTGTAACCAACTAGGGGCTTCTTGACCATTCTTCGAGGCTTCTAACTTCACAAGGCCATAACTCCTCAACCGTGAGGAACTACGTGGTGTACCACCTATCACCAGAAATGAATTGACGAGGACTATCCATCTATGAGTGTCCGAACTACATCTACACTGTCAATTATGTCCATATTCCTCAATAAAATTTGGGTACCAAAACCACACTATCGGGGCTTCTTCAAGGTTTGACATGAATGGAAACCAATATTTCAACAATCTCCCCCTTTGGAATTGATGGAAATACTCATGCTCATGCACATGATCCCCTTGTGACCAGGGATGATTTTAAGGATGGAAATTTATATTAAAATGTAGAAACATGGGCTAATATTACTAGTCCTTAATATGCAAAATGTAAAATGTTTGGCGGTAGTTTTGGAAAAATATTCAAATTTCTAAGGATTTTATACACTTTCTATAAAATTTTGGCGATTTTTAAGGTAAAATAATTTTATTCTATGGAATTTGGGCAAAACATTTTTTTTTTAAATGGAAATCTGCGAATCTTTTTTTGGGAAAACCATGGAAAATTAGCCCATTTGCGAAATTTAGCCCCTAAAATAATCTATGCTTGTGACCATCGCTCCCCTTGTCTGCATGCCTCTATCGTCTCCAAATATTCTCTCTCTCCGTCTCCATGACTTTTTCTATCTCTCCCCCTTTGACATCAATGTAGAAGGGTAATTCTCCTAGGGACTGCTCCCCTGTATGCAAAGCTCTACTTTCTCTTCATGGTGCTTCCTCGTGTAAATACCTAATGTATATGAAAAGAATTCAAAAGTTTCTTTACTTGGAATCTTCATGTCTTTTGCTTCTCTGCCCCTGTCCTACTGTGCTTGAAGCTGTGTGAATCACTGTGGGGTAGAAACTACTCCATGTTTCTATCACATATACTTAAAATTTTCCCTTGCAAGTGGTTTGGTAAAGATATATGGAATCTACTCTTTTGTCCTGATCTATTCTAGCTTGATGTTCTTCTCTGTAGCCTATTCCTGTAGAAAGTGATACTTAATCAAAATGTGTTTCTTCTTGGAATGCATCACTGGGTTATTGGAGATATTGATAGCGGTGGTGTTGTCACAGAATATTGAAATAGGCTCATCATACTTCACTTGTATATCTTGCAAGGTTTGCTTCATCCAAATAACCTGAGTACAACAAGTTGTTGTTGCAAAGTATTATGCTTTTGCTGTGGAGAAAGATATTGATGATCGTTTCTTGATTAACCATGATACCAAATAATCACCCAAGTAGAAAGATGCTCCACTTTTACTTCTTCTATAATCAATACAACCTGCCCAATTTTCATCTATGTAAGCTACCAAAGATAAATCATTCCCTTTTGGATACCATAACCCGAACTCTTATGTTCCTTTAAGACATTTGAATATCATCTTTACTTCCATAACATGTGTTTCCTTTGGGCTTGAAACCTTGCAACCTGTCCAACTGCCTACATCACGTCTAGTCTATACATTGTCACATAGAGTAAGCTGCCAATCATTGATCTATAGATTCTTTGATCCGCATCCTTATAATAATCATCCTTTCTTAAATTGCAACTGGTCTGCATAGGAGTACTAACTTGTTTTTAGTACAGTGATAGTGACAGGTTAGATACAGTGACATGTTGACATGTTACATGTTGATGTGATAGAGGCAGTGACAGTGAAAGAGACAGTAACAAAGATAGTGATAGTGACAGAGGCAGTGAAAATGACAGTGGCAGTAAGAGTGGTAGTGACAATTTGTATACATTTATATTTCAGGGCAGTAGGATGGGGAAAAGAAATGGGTTGTAGCCTCTTTTTTGTTGGTTCTAGAGAACATAGGGAGTTGGAGCTCCCTTCAGGTTGGAGCCTGAGAATTAGGGGGTTGTAGCCTCCTTCTTGTTGGAGCCATAGAATTTGGGAAGTTGTATCTTCCTTTAGGTTGGATCCTATAAATAGGGGGTCGTAGCCTCCTTCCAGTTGTAGCTGGAGAATTGGGAAGTTGGTGCTTCCAATGAATGTAATGTTTGATATATAAGAAATAATTCCATGGTTTTCTCTCGTTTTGGTTTCCATGTAAAATATGGTGTATTGTGTATTTGATGCGATGCTTATGTTTGTGTGCTCATGATACATTGATGATATATTTCTTATTAAGTTGAATTTTATATATTGTGGTTAAAAGTGATAAAAGTACTAATATTGATTCACACCCCCCCCTCTCATATTTCAACATACGAGTACTTTGATGTTGTTGATTATGTTTGGTGGGAGTATTTCTTCAATGGTTAAAGTGACATAATTTCAATCTCAACAAATGAAGGTGCGTCTTTGAAGACTCCATTTCATTGGCCACAAAATATGCCAAAAGAATCTGGAGAAAGAAAATGTGTTGAACAAGAAGAATCTCAAGGTGCTATTGAGTTTTCACAAGTAGAGGAAAGACAAATTTATATTGGTTCTACAATATCATGTGCACAACGTGAAGCCATGAAATACCTTTACAGGGGTTCGATACATGATATTAAGGAGGGTAGCATGATTTCAATCTTAGCGGCTAAAGATTCACATGGTTATCCATTCTGGATTGAAAAGGTTATAACGATTGATAAAGAAAATGAAGATATTATAGCAATTGAAGTGCATTGGTATGCAACAGGTACACACCCATTCAATGGTGTGTACAAGATAGAGATGGTGGTTGAGAAACATGTTAGTAGGAAGAGAAAAAGAAAGGGTCAAAATAAAATTTGTCGTCGCACTGACCTCTTAAAATTAGAGGATGTTGGCATACTTGTTTATGACTTCAATTTGACAAAGAAAGGAACTCTTTGCTCCAGGACCACAAATATTATCAAGAGGTTGTTACCACAAGAAATAACTACAAGATGGGAATCTATTGAACCTAGTCATAGATCTAAAAGTCTTTTGACAAATGAAATGTTGGGCATGCATGTAGAATCACATGGTGCATTCATCGATAATAGAGAAGAGTATGTATCATATACATCTTCATACAATCATTCATATGAAGGCAATGTAGATTCTGATGGTATTTCAGAATCCATAAGTCAATTTAAATAAGTGTATGAAACATTTTGTGTATTTTTTATCCATATGATGTTCATATGGTAACTAGAAATGAGGATTCTTGAAGTTATGAATCATTTCTATGTTTTATGAATTATATGTTTTGATTATGGAGAATATTAAAAAAATTCTCAGCTCATATGTTTTGAATATGGACAATGTAACAATACTTTTAAGAAATAATTTATGTTTCATTCAATGTAATTTGTATTGAATTGTTTTATTAAAAGCAAAAAATTATTTGGAAGTGATGTTGAATTTTTAAAGTATAGGGTGATATTTTCATGGCATTATGTATTATATTGTGTTTGGAGTGATAAACTAACCTTTAAAAAGTAAACATTTAAGGGTTGATTTTATGATTTTGTTTAGAGTAGTGATTATTTCTTACACCACTTTAAATAATGTTCCAATTTTAATCCCCCAATTTCAACAATGGGTGCTACTGGTAGTAGTACTTTTCAATTTGATGGTTTATTTTTAGGTTTTTGTTTTAATGGTACAATTTGTTAAGAATAAGATTTCAAATGAGCTATAATTTTAATGTTTAGAAAAAAACATTTTTCTTTAGGTAACAACAGTTTTTTATTTAGATTTTGATTTTAAGGTTTTTCTGAGACACTATATGAGTTTTGAAGGCCATGCTTGAAAAATGTTGGAATAATTTTAACCCATGTTAGAAAAAATGGTGCTACCAGTAGTACCACTTTTTGATTTGGGGGTTGATTTTCATGTTTTTAATGCAAAAATATGGGTTTTGAGGGCTAGAGTTCTCATTTTGAGGTCACGGTTCTCATTAAGTCGGTAACTTTTTTTTAGGTTAATTATATCATTAAAGGAATTATGATGAATCGAACCTTAGGTTATTTACTTTCCTCTGATAATATTTTGTTATCACTTGATTGTTGTTGTTACATAATCAAGGTACCCTAATGAACTTATCTCCTTGGATTAAGATGATCAACTCTAAACCCTAATTAATCTAAGGGCCTTCATTCCTCCTTTTATCTATCTCTCTTTTCACCCTAGGAAATCTTTGTTTTTGCTAAAACTAAGTGGTGAATCTACACTTTTATTTCTCCTTATGGTAGCATGAATCCATTCACCCCATATAGTTGATGAGTGCAACCTTTCCTTCTAAAGTTATACATAGTGCATGTAAATAGGACTAAAACTTGTGCTTTCCCCCTTGACTTTGTTAAAATTAATAAAGGATCACTCCATAGTTGATGTAGTCCACTTTGATCATTCTTAAGAAACCCACGACATGGATATCTTGGAATTATTCTAAATTTTGGACCCTATATTCATGTAAAAACCCTATAAGGATCTAAGAAACCTATAAAAATGCCTCCCTCACATGAGATTGATAGCTTGGTCCTATATTTAGTGTTGAACTCATATTTGTATTGGGCTTAGAGAGATATATATTTGTATTAAATATTGAGGTTATGACATTGTGATCTTTTTCTTTTCATACAAAGGAATGCCCAATTTGCACCTTTGTATCCCTTTATCCAATTTGCTTATGGAAGCTTAAGAGAAGGATTGTTTGTTTAATACATAGAATACCATTGGAATAGAGAGAGATTTGAATAGAAATGAACCTAAGGAGAAATGATTTGAAACCATCTCGCTACTCATATTTACTTGTTATTTGGTTTAATGTTGTTTATTAAATGCTTTTGTTCATTCATTGTATTAATCAAGTATATCTAGAAGGGTTTTCACTTAGTTTTATGAGTTAGATCTAGGATTTTGTTATTTGTAGAGTAGAAAGGTGTTTTTGTTTCTCTCATGTGCAGTATTCTAGAGCTAGGACTCATTCTTGTATCTCATCCCTCAATGTTGGAAGCTCCATCAAGGAGTGAAAATTACAGGTTCCTCTCTTCCCTTCTTTACTAAAACACTAGTTACTTTCTTGCTTTATTATCTTAGTGAAGTAAAACTTGATTATTTTATCATTGGCCTTTCAATCATCAAGTGGGGATCTAGTAGTACCAATCATATAAAAAATCTTACGAACAACCTTAATTCCTTGATATTTGACTTTATCTCTCCTATTAATTCAATGTTAGGCTCTATCAACTCAAAATAAAATCCATTTATCTCCCATCCATCAATCCAACCTAAATTTGATCTCGCTTAAGATCAAGATCCCACTTAGGCTCCTTGATGGCTTGATTCTTGAAATTTTTCCAAGTATGAAATAATGTCAATACTTTAATGCCTTAACAATGGAAGTCCTCAATTTAAGTCAAATTGGTTAAAATTGTTTAGCTTAGCATTTTTAAAGTTAGGGTGATGGTTCAATGACTGGATTTATCTTTCCTATTGGATTAACTCTTTTCATGTATAACTTATCAACTTACTAATTTTCCCCAACACATGACTAGATCAATACATAGCCATGTCATCTTCAAGATCCACTTGGCATATTTCCATAGGGGGTTTCTACAATATCTAGGATGGAGTTATGCATCAATTAAGGATAAATGGTAGTCTAGATGACATTTCCATTTGTAGATATTCCACTTAATTAAATTATTGGGTTAGAATTCATGATCTCCTTGAAAGGTACATGATTAATTTTCTCATTGATTCAATACCTAAACCCATTCAAATTTCATAGGGATTTTTATTGAATATTCAATATTCCAAGATGAATAGGAGCCAAAAAGTTATCATAACGTAATATAAGTACACACCATGTACACAATGTGAGCATGGAGCGCAACTCCATGATATATAAATTACACAATAACTCCTTAAATATTAGGACAACCTCCTCCACATAATCAAATACATTCATACATCACAATTCACCTGTCCAAAATAGTGAATACATGATCTCTATATATACCTATTCACACTTGCATATGAGGCCCCTTTACTATTAGGCCGACCTTTTTACATATATATTTACACATTTCATGTACATTTATCCCCATTTATGCCCCCCTTGGGGTCATATCATACACATTTAATCACATATATGCCCCCATTGGGTCATAACATAGTACCCTCCTTAAAAAAGCTTTGTCCTCAAAGATTTGCAATTAAAGGCTTCACATGTGATGAAACCAAGTAATATGATTTTATTATGTTCCTGGTTTTTTCTTCCCACTGATTATAATCCATGCATCCAAAATCAATTCTTTTTAGTCGTAATCATTGCTATCTAGTGGTTGCATACTTTTCTTTCCTTTGATTCGATGTATTTTTGTTGTAACTTCTCCAGTTTGTAGTGTTTGTTGGTCTCTGATAATAGCTTGTTGAAGAGTGGTTTTGTGATGCATTTCTCCATGAATATTGACAAGTATTTCATCTTCTTCCTTGATAATGTTGATATCAACCTTCTTGTC
Source organism: Picea engelmannii (assembly GCA_009831015.1). Classification (NCBI taxonomy): domain Eukaryota; kingdom Viridiplantae; phylum Streptophyta; class Pinopsida; order Pinales; family Pinaceae; genus Picea; species Picea engelmannii. The sequence goes on along the minus strand of ML792409.1, from coordinate 355,720 downwards.
TTCCTTAATAATGTTGATATCGACCTTCTTGTCTTCCTTGAAATGTTTCCTCGTAATGGGGTGTCGACATGGTTCCACTTTTGACAATTTTTCTCCACTCTACATGTGCATTTCATCTATATTATTTTCAAAGACAATGGAATCCTCTATCTTCCTTGATTTCTCTTTTATTTTTCTAGCCTTGGATATAATACCATCATATTTGGCATGCACATCCTTTAGATGGATTTCAACTTCTTTAAGTATCTTCTAGTGACCTTCTTGAATGTTGTATTCTTTCTCCATTTGAAGTTGCAATGTCACCCCATTTATCAAATTATGGCGTCCTTCTTGAATTCTGAATTGTATTTTTTATTTTACCTCATCAATATTTAGGGATTCCTCAACTTTCTTGCAAATTTCCTCTTCAAGTATTTTGGTGGATTTTTCATCCAAGATCCTTGTTTCTTCTTGATTTTGACAATTCTTCTTTTCTTCTATCAATATCTTAACCTCATCCAATAGTTTTTTATTATGGTTTTGTAATCTACATGTCTCTTAATATTTCTTTTTCAAATCTTCCCTTGAATCATCCTTTTCCCATTTTGTTTTACTACTATTTTCTTGCTTTAAGTTCTTAACCTCCTTAATGAGTGATTCATTAAAGGATCGTATCTTAGATAGCTCCTCACCATTCTTCTTAATCTCTTCCTTATTTTTTTCTAACTCGTATTGAATTCTATACATTGCCTCCATTTTTTAGTCATTGATCCAATTGTTTGAGAACAATTGTTCAAATACTTCCCATGTGGTGCTTTGTCTAGTGATTTTATCAAGGCTATACCACCACTTAGAAACTTCACCCTTCAAATAAAGACTTGCCTCAAAAGGAGTCTTGCAACTTTTCCTTATCATCCTCAACCATTCCCTAGGATTGATTTCATCTTTATCTTCATATCCACTAAAGCTAGGTATTGTCATTGATTCTTAATTTAGGTCTAACCCAAGCCTCAACTTACAGCCTTAATATATTAGGAATAATGATCTCAAATAGCTTGTTCCAATATAATATTCTATCTTTATCTTTCCAATTTCTTTTGAATCAACTCAATCAGACATCCCAATCAAAAGATATGATATTTTTAAGTAAACATACCTTTGAAACCCTGATTTGGAGTCTGTTCTCCTGGCTAACCTTCCTTCTGTTGTATTTATGAAATTTCAACCCTTCTGAGTATAAAATTTTGACCTGTAGTACTCTGAAATGTATTCTCTGCAATTCCACAGGTCTAACCAAAATTGGGTGTGCCAAATGAAATTTATGGTAACTTTCCCAAACCTTGATGAATTTTGGTTTATTTTTTAGAGTGAACTTGTACAGAATGCCACATATCCAATATTCAATACCATATTCTGAAATTCACAACCAAAATACTACGGACTGTCCTCTTTCCAATTCAACTAGTCTAATTGAATTTGTATCCTCTATGAAGAAGATATTAGTGTTCTACCCGAAATACCTATTTTGAGATTAGTTATAGGACTAGTCAAAAACCCTATCTTCCATAGAGTGTATATCCAAAATTACAATGAACCAGAAGCTAAAATTTGTACCACAGGTACCCTGCTATGTCTTCTAAAAAACCTCCAAGTTTCACTTTCTGAAGTGGCCCCAAAAATATTTTATAGAAAAAATTCCAAGATGACTTGCTTGAGAAAGAAAAACCCTAGGATCAATGCTTTGATACCAAATGTAATGCTCCAAATTCTTAAGTTATCACAACTAAACAAAATTACACACCATATATAGAATGTGGCATGGACCACAACTCCATGATAGATAATTTACACAATAAATCCTTAAAGAAAAGGATAACCTTCTCCACAACCAAATACTTTCATACATCACAATTCACATGTCCACAATAATGAATACATGATCTCTATGTATACATATTCACACTTGCACATGATGCCCCTTTACTATTAGGTTGACCTTATTACATATATATACATACACCTTAAATGTATGTTTAACCCCATATATTCCCCCTTGGGGTCATATCAAACACATTTAACCCCATATATTCCCCTATTGGGTCTTAACACAAAATTTCAATCTTTTAGTCGCTCTATGAATTCCATTACATGGGGTAGGTCACTATAATTTCACACACAATATTGAAACTATGATTTATTCCAGTTGGATTAAAAGGACTCATCACTGAATCTCATCTCTGATGTTTTTGTGTAATGTACTTGACTACCTTCCCTTGGCCAACAAGGTATTGAACTCAAACCTTACTTCCATTTACCAATCTCATTGTCAACTCTAATTCCAATGTGAGCTTCCCAAAACTCACTACATATTTTTATTGCAAGACTATTTGCAAAAATTAAATAATACATATAACAAAATATAATTCATTTACTATTTATCCAACTCATTCATACAGATAACATTCAAATAAATAGCATAGCAAGCAATAAATCCATATCCACTAACAAATATAATTTCTCTATCAACATGCAAAATTCATTACCATCCATCATGTTTGTACAACATTCCATGAATGGATATACATAAATTCAATGACATATCAAAATAATGTCTCCATCTCAAAGTATACATTTAACCAATATTCAAATAATTACATAATAGAAATATGAAAGAGATAAAACACTTACATGCATCATAATCTTTTCATTTCAACCCATTGCATAGAATCAATCTACCTCCCAATCGTAGGCATATGATGTGGACAACACTCTTGAGTTAGGCTATCAAGTGATAAGTTTGAAGGACTACTCATAAGTCTCTAAATTGTTTCCCAACCCATTCCACAATGTTGCATGACTCAATCATATTAGACATCTAGCATGAATCACCATGACACATTCATCCATATCTCTCTACCATCACTCAACCAACCCCATTGCAATCTTATTTATCAAGAACTATTTGTCTTGACGATGGATCTGGCTAGTGATCCAAAACATTGACAATCAAAATGACAACTGTGGACTTTCCAAGAAACTCTATAAAAGTACCCTTTTGTTCATATTCTCCCCCAAGAAATTATTCATTTTTAAGGTTAAATATTTTGGCAAAAAGTGTCCACGTCATTAATATCCTTGATAGGAGATATTGGAGAATAATGCATCCTTCATAATCCAACTACCAAGGAAACCATAGGGAAATTAAACCAATTTATTATCTCAAAAGAGTTAAGACCCAAAACAAGTATGTGAAAAAGGAAGAGTTATACAATCTCAAACATCCATGCTCAATACATCTATTAATTTCTCCTAAAATCTAATTTGCAAATTGTAATATTATAAAAAAAAGAATTAATTAATTCACTACAACTCCATAAAATTTCTCAAGTTGTTTGATATAGCTTGGAGAATTTAACTCCCAAAACAGGTATGTGAAAATGGAATATTTATACAATCCCAAACCTCCATGCTCAATGCATCTATTACTTTCCCCTAAAATCTAACTTACAAATTATAACATTATACGAAAAAAAATTAATTAAATTACTACAACTTCATAAAATTTCTCAAGTTATTTGATATAGCTTGGAGAATGGTTTGATTGCACCCCTCTAAGTGAAGCAAAGGAAGTAACCTTCCAAATCCAAAATGTAAGGATTATATTCATTCCCTTGTATGAAAGCATCCATGTCAACAAAAGCATATTAAACATTTTATGTGGAAACATGGTGGAAGACTCTACAATTAACACATAACACATGTCATAATAATCAATCAATACACATAACACATTTCATAATAATCAATCAATTAACACATGGCATTAATCATCATATCTCCTTATCCTACTAGCCAATCATATTATATTTCATCACTTCTCTTTATGTGCATATGTGAGAGTGGCATCACCTATGTAATATACTATAAATAAAATTTCAAAAAATACAATCTATTCATGATTTCAAAGGTCAAAATTGTTTATTACATAAACAAATTGTCATACATGTGTGTCTCAGTCCCTATCATTTTTATAACTTCTCTCATATAATAAAAGAAATTAATTATATAAATATTGTTCTTTGAATGTTATATCTTGAGTGGGTTTAATGGTTAAGAACATGTGTTTCCTCTTAAGAGGTCACAAGTTCAAATCCAAAGGGGGGTAGGGTATGTATACCTCCATAGACTTTACCAATCAAATTGCTGGGCAGAGGAGGGTCCCTTGTCCCACAAACAAGGGGGTCTCATACACCAATTTGGTGTGGCTTAATCGTGACCTTAAAAATAGAAATAGAAATAGAAATTTATGTGAAATTTATGTGACATTCAGAAAACCTTTTCTCGTTGATTTGGACATTCGCAGTAATGGAGCCTGAAGATTTGCATTTCGGGGAGGACATGATCCCAATGGACGAGATATTAATATCCAACCTTGATTTCATCACTCATCAAAGGGTTAGGAGGGCTCTATCATAGGAAGATCCTAAATGCTTGATCGAGCCACAGAGAATGGAGGATGGTTGGGATCCATCGAATGGCCTGTTAAACATTCACGTGGCCGAGGGAATAGGATAACCAACTAGTTTTCGCATAAGAGCAGAGTAAATATCCTCCCTCTTCCATAGTCGTCAAAGAGGTTGGAAATCATGAGGGAATCACTTTTTCACTTAATGTGTCGTCCCCTCATCCAAGCCCTGAAATCATGCTAAGTCACCCTCTTCTTGCATCCTTGCTCTGGTTAACGATGAAGAAGCTAGTGGGAAGGAAGAGCCACATAGGATGGAGGCATCTCATAAGTCTAAAAAGTGTATTCAATCCAGACTAGAGAAAGTCTCCATGGTTGTAGGAAAGGTTGTTCAGTTGGGGAGACTTGACTGGAATCATGGGTAAAACCTTGGTAGGGAAGTTATGTGGGAATATAGTCACAACAAATTCTTTGAAAGAATGGTTGGATTTAAATTGGATGTTGGCGTTGGGTTATTCCCCAGTTTTCATGTGATGGCCCGCGGATGTATTTGTTTTAGAATATCCTCGGAAGAATATCCAGATACAATCATGGGGAAAGATTGGAGTTGGGGTCCCTTAGGGTTAGTGCTTCAAAAATGGACTATTGATTTTGATCCAGCTCGGACCTTGGTGGTCGTCAATAGGTGTGGGCAAATATACCTAGTCTCCCACTGGTATTTTGGAATGAGATTTCATTGATAGCCATCAGTAATAAGCTTGGGAGGTTCTGTGGTATGGATCATGGCTGGGAGATTAAGGCTAATCAACATTGGGCATGGGTCCAATTGGAATTTGATCTTCAGGATGGTCTTATTGGGGAACTCGACCTGATTTTTGGAGAAAATATTTGGAGACAGAGAGTGGACTATTGGATTTTTAATTTCTTGTTTTTTTGTATGTCATGAAGTAGGACATATGCAGTCTCAGTGTATTAAGGTTCTACCAGTGGTTCCCAACAAGAAAAATATTTAGGTCCTGAAGTCCAAGGCTTCGATAGAGAATTGTTCACGATGTTAGAATTTGGCCTTATTAGACATGGAAGTGGACCTCTCCTCAACACCGAACACTACACCAGAAGATGTACCAAAGGAAGCTTTTGATCCTCCTACTATGCCTCTTGGTAATATTTCTCTTAGTCCTTCGAACCCTTCCTTTTCTCTTCTCCATTCATCTTAGTCAGTTGAATTGAAGGATGGGACCACTCTCTCCCCAAAGGTCAATTCATTGGTAGACTCTCCCTAGAAGTGTTTATCCCCTTCTCCTTTCCCCCTTGTCTTGGGCTCCAAACCCCTTGTCACGTGCAAACCCAAAAAGAATAGTCACAACGGAAGGGTTCGAGCCTAACCCTCCCTCTTTTTCTGAGGGTGAAGGAGTATCCTCCATAAATGGTTATGCTCTAAGGTCTTGGGTAAGGCTGAAAGATGAGTCTCAAAATATAGGAGGCTTATCCCTCGAGCCCTTTCAACCCAACCCAGTAGGAACACAATACCACTTGTTGAAGGCACAACAGAAGGTTGTGCAAGATATCAATAAAGATAAACAATCAACAATTGTCAGGGCCCTTGGTGCAGGGAAATCCCTCAAAAGGGTTCCCTCGTGATAGTCCTCTCTTTCAACATGAGAGGGCCAGGGGGTGCTCATAAAATGATACCCCTCAAAAGGATCATTGATTCCACAAGCTGAATATTATCTTAATTCAAGAAACAATGGTGGAAGGAATTTGTGCTAGAGTAGTCTTTGAATCATGGCTAAAAAAATGGTCGTTTTTTTCATTGGATGTAAATAGGCAGTCGAGAGGACTGCCTACTGGATGGAGCCCAACTTTTACAACACATTTTGATTTGGTGATAAACTATGTTATATCGATGTAGTTGGAAACAATAAATTTAGGAATTAGACTAACAATGTTGAATATCTATGGGTCATATGTAGAACGTGTTCCTTTTTGGGAAAGACTTTCAGATTCTAAGGATTTGGAAGATCCTTTCACTCTCATAAAAAGAGATTTAAATCTCACCTTCTCCTTGAAATAGGTTTGGGGATCCAATGCAAGACTAGACTCTCAAAACGGTTTATTTACATCGTTTTTTGAAAAATACAGATTAGTGGACGTGGAACCAGTAAAGCTAGTACCAACATGGTGAATTTTTCGCGTCGATGATGAAATGATTTCTAAAAGGTTGGAGCGATTCCTATTGTCAGAAACTTTAATGGACAATTCCTTTATTATAAATCCCTAGGTATCCTTAAGAGGAATTTCAACCATCTTCTAATTCTTTTCCAAATGGCCTTTAGGGAGGAGAAGCATCCCTCCCCCTTTAAAACTAATCACACATGGCTCTTAGAGGAAGATTACAAGAATTTGGTTAAGGAGACATGGGTGCATTTATCTTCCAAATCCTCTTGCTCCTTTATGAGACAGATGGTGGACAACCTTGCTCGTATTAAAGCAGTCATGAAGCAGTGGTACAAATCCTACAAGGAGAAGACTCAAATTGGATTGAAAGAGGCAGAGTCAAACATCGAAAGATTGTATTCAAACATTTCCATGGGCACACTCTCAACAATTGATTTATTACATCTACATACCTTGGAAGGCCTTAGGAAATCCATAATGGAGAAGGAATAAGCCACTTGGATCCTAAAGAGTCAAGCCATTTGGATAAAGGAGGGAGATAACAATTCAAAATTCTCCCACTAGTACAAAAATCATTAGAAAAATATAAACTCGATTTGGGAGATTAAAAATTTGAGTGGAGAATGGGTTCACACATTCAAAGATATGGATAAGGAAGGTGTTCACCACTTCCAATCTCTGTTCATGGAAAAGCGCAGGTGCCTGATCTAGGAAATCCTCGAAGTTATCTCCAAAATCCCAAGTGTATTCTCTGATGAAATGAACCAAGCGTTGGAGGAGAAGGTTATCGATCTTGAAGTCTTGACGACGTTAGCCTCCATGCAAAAAGGTAAGAGTCTCGACCCTGATGGTCTCACTTTAGAATTCTTCATTGGTTTCTATGACTTGATAAAATAATATTTTTTGATGGTGGTTAGAGAGTCCTAGAGTTCTAGGAAGATGATGGGTTCACTTAACTCCACCTTTCTTACTCTTTTCTATAAAAAAAACAAGATGGAGTAATGTTTGATGACTATCAACCCATCACGTGTTGTAATGTAATCTACAAGATAGTGGAAAATATTATCGCTCAAATACTTACACTGATTCTAAGCAAAGTCATCACTGAAGAACAATTTGGTTTCTTGCAATGAATGAAAATCCATGATGTGGTGTCGATAGCATAAGAAGAATTACACTCAATTAAGTTGTCAAAACAACATGCTTCTATCCTTAAGTTGGAACTTTCTAAATCCTACAACCATGTAAATTGGAACTTTTTGAAATTAGTATTGTTAAAAATGGGAATGCATCTATCTACTGTTAATTGGATTATGGGATGTGTTGAATCTATTCCTTCACAGTGCTCATAAACAGTTCCCTATCAAGGTATTTTCAGGCCTCTAGGGAACTCAGACAAGGGGTCCCTCTATCCCCATTCCTTTTTCTCATCGTATTCGATGCTCTGATCAGGATGATCCATGAAGTTAGATCAAAGGGTGAGCTCAAGGGTGTTAAGATATCTGACCAAGTGTCTATCACACACCTGCTCTTCATGGATGATGTGCTTTGTTTCTCCTAGGGGACACCACGAGACTTCTCATCGTTAAAAACAATTTCTTGAATTACATTACAAAGTTATGAGCATGGAAATCAACTACGAAAAATCTTGTCCCATCGCATGTTTTTTTCTAGAATCTACTCTTAGACAATTAGACAGTCTTCTCCCTTTCCCGTAAAAGGAGTTGGACACAAGGTTTAAATACCTAGGTTTCTTTTTGAAACCAAATGGGTATAAGCATGCCAATTGGTTGTGGTTTTATAAAAATAAGAAGTGGACATTTCTCTTTTCATAAACATGCTTCTCTTGAGAGGGGGTTGTTTAACTTTGATAAAATCACTACTAGAAAGAATACATGTGTTATGGACATTTAAAGTGGCGATGCCAAAAGGAATNNNTATATATATCTTATGGTTTGGATCAAGACCCTTAGGAGCCATTCCATTTGTCAATTGGAATCATGTGACATTTCCAAAGAAGCTAGGAGGGTGGGGATTAAAAAATATCTATTTGTTCGCTCTCTCATTAACAACTAGAAGCTTGTGGAGGATCACACACAACTCTTCCCTTTGGGGAAAATTCATGAAATCAAAATATCTACAGGATATGTCTATTAAGGAATGGTATCGACAGCCAAGAAAGTCCTCAAGTGGGTCTAATGTGTGGAAATAATTGGTAGAATATTTTCCTCTAGTGGGATTGTGGATTGTATGGAAGATAGGTGATGGGAGAAAATTCAAAATTGGTCAGAACCCATGGATGGGTGTTGAGGAGGATTATTGGCTCTCCGAACCTCTTATTTGATCTCTCCACAATGATATCATCTTCTCTCTCGAGGACACAAAATCCCAATCCCCTTAGGATAGCGAGAGGCATGGATGGAAGTTTGAAGAGGAAGTGGGATTGGAAGGATATTTAGCGGTTGAGTGACACTCCTATGTAGGAAAATTGGTCTCTAATTTCATCAAACTAAAGGAGGAGGATGAAGACGGCCTATGCTAGTCCAAAAACATGACTACAAGGGAATACACAACAAAGTTGGGGTATGTAGCTATAACATAAGCTAGCTTCTCTAGTGATAAGAAATGGTGGTGGAATATCCTTTGGAAAATCCATGCATCTTTGAAAAGTAAAATAACTATGTGGCTGCACTCACCAATAAAAATTTAACATGGGAAAAGGGTTTAAAGAGAGGATGGATTGGCCCCATTTGATTCCCTTTATGCAAAGATTATGAGGAATAAAGCAATGTTTGTTTGTTTTCCTTACATAGTGCAGGTTATCAAGTTTTTTATCACAAAATTTAAGAATAAGGCAACATGGGGGCACCATGGTCTGGATGCATGCATGTGGGCATGGTTGGAGGACAAGACAGTAAAACAGGTGGAAGGTCTTCCTTGTATTCTGGTCAATAGTATATGGTGGGTGTGCAACTATAGCTTCAGAGATGTGGACATTTCCATGGAGGTCACGACTAATCAGATCATAAATATCTCAAAGGAATTCAAGGTAATCATAAAGGGAAAAAATCCATGGAATCTGGTCATGCTTGAATTGGACATGGAAATTCCTTGGGGCTTCTTCAATGATGCAAGTGAGGGCCACCCTCCAACTTTTGAGGTTGGGGCCATGTTGTTCTTTAACTAGAATAATTTTATGCATATTCGATACATTTCTGGTAGAAGCTCTAACAATAGAGCCGAATTCATTTCCTTAAGGACCTTGTTGGCTATCATAGTGGAGAAAGGATTTAAAAAATTGCAGGTGATGGGAGATTCAAAGCTTGTGATTGATTGGGATTTGAAGAAAGCCAAAGTCAAAAATGTTTGTTTAGGGCCATTATTGCAGGATATTATAGAAACATGTCAATATTTTGATTGGATCTCCTTCAGACACATATACAAAGAGCTCAACATGAAAGACAATGAACTCTTAAAGGGGCCTTATTGCTTCCTACAGGTGCCTTTGTTTTTTATGAATTTATCGATGTAAAAGAGATGGAGTCCATGGAATTTTGTCTCTAGTTTCTCGTGATTGGAAAACAACGTATAGATTACTAATTTGTATTGTGTGTTTCGGTCTATTTTGGAAAGAATGCAAGAATGTATTGTCTCTTTTTTTGAATCGTGGGTAAGGGAGAATTACTTTTTTTGTATAGAGGGAATGGTTATGGGCAGAAAGCAAATAGGATGTTTTTAAAACTATGACCATTCCTCTTAATGGGGACTGCAACATGTATATTCACCTCTCATGAATATAATATTTTTTTCTTTGGAAAAATATATACACAAACTCTTTACCTGCACATCGAACAAACTTTTCTCCCACTATATTTTGCTTATGATATTCTAGACATTTTAATGGAGTGATAAAATACACCCATGAAATTTAAGCAATGCACATATTTCTTGGATTCTCAATATTCAAAGTTTCATCTTCTTCTTCAAATATTTTAAACTCTTATTTAATATATTGAATAAGAATTTATAAGAGAAATCCATACAATAAAGAAAGTATGAAATATATATATATATATATATATATATATATACACACACACACACACACGAGGGGTGGGACTGGTCTGCCACCAGGGGAAACCAGGCCAGTCCCACCATAACCAGTTTGAAAAGGAAAAGCAACATAAACAAACAAAAAATAGACACAGAAGCTATGCACTAGGACCGGAAGGCTAATGGTCGAACTAACCATTCAACTAGCCATTCATTCGTCGAGGACAATGATGTGTTTCTTATCGTCATCCGTTGGTTCTTGTTATCCTCCTTCTGGGAGATCGTGCAAGTCTTCCTGATGTGGGTTGGTGCACCATGGACATCAGCAGGTGTGATGTCCATGTGATGGACATAACGCAGATAGAGGTGAAATTGAGAAGCTAACTGCTCCATCTTGGATATCTAATCCTTCTCGACCTCCACTAGCAGTTTGGTAATAGTTTCCAGGCTACTAAGGCGACTCAGAATTTCGTCCAGCATTTTCTTGTGGTCTGAGTTATCCTCTTGTCTAGATTCTTCCATTTCAAAACTCACTTTGTCGATCATCATCTTGGTTAGCCATGCCATCTCCACTGTTTTATGGTAGAGGGTTTCCCTGGGCTGCGTGGCCCCTGGATCAGTTACCCAGTCCACTTCTTGTGCCAGAGCCTCCCAAGATTTGCTTCTGTATTTTTCTTTGATTTCCTTTTCCCAACGGGTGATGGCCGCTTTTTCATTCGCCGCAACCAGAGTTTGGAAGGTGCCCTCCACTTCTTTTGCCTCCTACTCCATTCTTGATACCTGTCATGGAATTTTCTGGACATCCTTTCCAAGGGGATTCCTCTTCCTATGTGTGTGCTTCTCACCGACCCTCTTGGCTTGTCACAACTCCTTTGTTGGTTACTCATCCTTTACCTCACTTCATAGGGGTTCTTGCTTTCCTTTCCCTTGTATCTGTGGTAGCCCCTATAGTTATGCTCCTTATGTTTGCGTCTATTCATGTTGTCTTTCCTCTTATTGATCTTCTCCTACTACAATCTTGTCCTTCCAATCATGACTTGTCTGTAGTGGTGATCCTTCCCGTCCTTTTTCCCAGTGGTGGATCGAATGATCACGATGACTCATTCTTTACCCATGTGTTGATCCTTGCCCCTTCTCACTTGAGATCTTAGTGTGCTGCTCTTTATTCCTGTACTTTGGCCTGGAGGATTGTTTCTAAGCCATGTCACTCCGTCATGCCTTATGTCACTCATTGCATGTGGTTTGTCGTCTGTAATTTCCCACGTGTTTTCCCCACAATTTTTTTTGTCGCAAGGGTCTTGTTGTCATGCCTCCACTAGTTGTTCATGCTGATCCTACATGGTCATTGGTGATCGAGTGTTCAACCATCATATCCTTCCTGGGTCCTACTTTCCTGCCGCCAGGCCTTGCACTGCCCTTCTCGATGTGACCTTTCCTACTTAACCTGCCTTCACGGTATTTTGTTGCTAGGTGGATGTAGTTTGTTCTGAGTTGGTGATTCGGGAGGTTGCTCCAGGTAGTGTCTAGCTCCGAACTTTCCTTGCCAATTCCCTCATTGGCTAGTCTATCCACCAGGCCATTCGTTGAACTAGGGACCCAGCGCAACTCCACTGTGTTAAGAGTTTTTAGATGCTCCTAGATTTTCTGTAGGGAAAGAGCCATGTGCCAGTGTCTTTGAACCTTGCCCACTCTAGTACCGTTCTGGAGTCTCTTCGTTGTTTTGATGGCCAAGGTGGAGTGCCCTTCCACGATAATGTTTGTTATCCTTTTGCGCCTTAGGATTTCCAAGCCAATATCCAGGGCTCCAAATTCCGTTGCGTTGTTGGTTGAGTTTCCCATACTCCCAGTGTACAGCCGGATGATGTTACCACCACTATCTCTGATCACCCCTCCCATCCCTACCACTCATGGGTTTCCTTTTGTCGCCCCGTCAAAATTTAATTTGAGGAACCCGAACGAAAGGGGGGACCAGTTGCGGTCTCCTATTTGAAGTTGCAGATCCCACCCTAATGTTGTGTTGTTGTGCCCGTCTTTTAGGTGAAAAAACTCCAAGATGTGGGAGTCTTGATTTGTGAGTTATGATGTTTCCTTCTTGCAGTTGCGGCTCTGCACAATTTCTCGTATTTTTTAGATAATTGCATCCTTGAGCTTTCCTTCTGGTAGGCTTTCATTTTTGAAGATGGATTGATTCTTGTCCCTCCGTATTTCCCAGATGATCATCCCCGACGTTAGATTCTAGCAGAGGTTCACCTTTCCATTTTTGTTGTAGCTCTCATTCCAATTGTTGATGGTTGTGTTGATGTTGCCATAGATTCTATTGGACTGGCGGTAGATGCCTGCCGCCCAATCCTATAGCTCTGTTGTGTAGATGCACTCATCGAGAAGGTGATTGGTTGTTTCCTCCTTAGCTAGACAGAGGTGGAAATGAGAAGGGCCTATATAACCCCTTTTCTTGAGGTTTTCCCAAGTTAGAATTCGGTTGTGGAAAACTAACCATTTGAACAGTTGGATTTTTGGCCTTTGGGGGCTACTCCAGATGTTTCCCCATTGTTGCGTCGGGTCCTCTTGATTCTGGTCAGCGATGTAAAATAGAGCTTCTTTTAAGTTGAATTCACCTCCATTTTCCCTGCCCCACCTTAGTTAGTCCTCGTCTTCTGAAATTGCAATTTTCCTTTTCCACAATTCCTCTTCCACCTCTTTTGTTGGAGTTGTGATATGGTCTCTATTTTGTAGATTGAGTTTTTCTCAAGTCCTCCATCTGTCGCTATCCTTTATTGGCTTCTAGTAGTGATGGATTGTTTTTTTTCCTTGTGCTACCATTTCCTGTTGGAGCTCCTCCCTATCCAGATTTTCCATTTTGGTTCTTGTTGCCATGGATCCTCCCAGAATCTGGCAGTTTGACCAATTCTGACTTCCCAGAAGCTCTGTTTATGAATCCAGTTCTTGTTGCACCAAGAAAGATTCCAGATGGATGATCCCTCCCTTTTTCCCATGTGTTGAATTCGGTCTTGATCATTGATGTTCGGTGCATACTTGGCCTTCCAGAGGTTTGCCCATGGTACTAATTTATCCTTGACCCATCTCCACCAGAGTTTTTCCCCGTAGGCTTTGTTGTTTACCTGCAGATATTGTAACCCCAGGAAACCTTTGCCTTTTGGTCGACAAACCTTCTCCCAGGATACCAGGACCCATTTATTTTTCTTTTCAGCACCTCACCACGGGAAATCTCTTTAAATGGCTCTTATCCTTTGTAGTATTCCTTTGGCAGCAGGGAACACTGACATCATATACGCTGGAATTTCTTGTAGGACCTCTTTGGTGAGGATAAGCCTCCCTTCCAGGTTGAGAGCTCTGTAAGTCATATATTTTACCCTCTCCTGCAGTTTTTTGATCACTCCTTCCCACATTTCCATTTTGCAAGCTCTGTCCGTAAGGGGATGATCCGGATTATTTTCGGCACGAAATGAGAGTGGAGATATAATAAAGAAATGCAAAGAGATATTTCATATATTAAATAATATAACAGAAATGTATCAGAGATGCAACCATAAACATAGATATACAGTAATACATGATTTCTATTAATCATAGAAATGTACAAAGACTGTAAAAATACAGAGTGAAAGACTCGCTAGAATGGTGGCAGCTTATCTCTGAGAAGAGATGTGATGGCTACTTGCATTCGCAAGAAGATGATTACAATGAGGCTCGGAAGGCCCTTTTACAATAGATGGGAATGCCAAAAGTCTTAGACATCCAAAAACCTAACCCTAGGAGATTAAGCGCCAAAAGTCATGTGGGCCCCGTTTGGGTAAGTGAGTACATCAACTTCCCGGGGTCGTAACTTTTGCATACGATCTCCGTTTTAGGTGTGTGATAGCTCGTTGGAAAGGTATTGTCAAGGATATTCATTTTGGGGGCTCAATTGTGCCTTCAAATATCACTCAGAACCTCGATCTCGAAAAACCTTCATTTGGACCCTCAAAATGGCCCCGGAAGTTAAAACCTGCTAAAAGTACTAAATTGCCAAAATGGCCAGAAAACTATTTTTAGCCATTTGGAAAAGGTGGGTGGCCATCGATATCCACCTGGATCAATCCTCCCTCCTTAGGAAGCAATGGTCTCCATTGCGTTGAGTTCCCGGGGGAGAGGGAAAAGCATTTGTTGGATCTGCATCTTGGTGAGTTGCTTGTCTTGCTGGAGAAGTCGCGCTGCTTAGTTTGTGGAAATCTGTCATGAACCTATGGCTGGAAGGTTTGGACCTTTTTAACCAGTCTGACTATTTTAGATGACTATGTGCAGAAGGAATATTCGTGCTTTGCTACAACCTTGTCGACCTGCTTCTGTTGGATAGAAGGTGTTTGGGCCGAAGCTGTGGTGGTTGCAGTATCCTTCTGTTCACCCTTTGAACAGATTGTGGAGAAGATGAATTTTGTAGTATGAGATACTACCGTGCGGCACTATTTAGGTGGGGCAGTAGTTGGAACTAACTCTGGTATCCTGTAGGGATGACCCCCCAGAGCAATAATGACACTACGGGGTCGAGACTCATAGATAGCATGGCGATTCCACATATATGGCTGGCCCAAGAGAACATCATAGACATCCAGTGGGGCAGCATCACATAATACCTCATCCTTGAAGGGTTGTATGTCATATGACAATCGACACTACTGGCTGACACAAAGATCTCGTCCTTGGCGAAGCCACCCAATGCTGTATGGTTGCGGGTGTGGTGTTGTCGACAATACCAACTGTTTGACAACCTCTGCTGAGATGAGGTTCTTCTGGCTACCGCTATCAACAATAAATTGTAGTGGGGTCCCCTTCACCCACATCTGCGAATGAAAAAGGCACTCCCCCTCTTCTGGATATGTTAGTTCTTCTGGTTGAATTGTTGCAGTCGCGACAATAGCAGTGGGGTCTGCGACGATGATCTGTCTTTTACCAGTATTTTCAGAATCAGATTCTGAATCAGGGTTCGGCTCCTTGTCTTTGATCTCGGCCACCAATAACTGTTTTGAGCGACATTCGTCGGTGTTGTGCCAGGGGATTTTGTGGAAATCGCACCATTTTCCGGTGTCCTTCTTTGTCTTCCCGTGACCCTTCTTTTCCTGTGTCTTGGACTGGATTTTGGGAGACTGTTTGTTAGGGTTGTCTTTGTCATACTTTGGTGGTTGTTGTGGATTTGTAGACCCAAATTCCCGTTTGTTCTGGTGCTTAAATTTCTGCTCAATTTTAACAGCATATCGATAAGCAACACCGAGTGATGAGATGTCCAGAAAATCCATTTCAGTCTGGATGTATCTGTGTAGAGCCCCACGGTATTTCAGAGCCAAATGTCATTCAGAGACTTTGATACCTAGCTTGGTGCACAAGGTATGGAAGCTATTGGTGAACTTCGGAACTGATTGGCCCTTCTCTTGCCGTAGTGTGGTCCATCTCATGTACTGGTCCTCATAGTTGCCAACAGGGTAGTATTGTTCCTTTACCGCATCCACAAAAAATTCCCAAGTGGGCACGACCCCATATATTCCAGAATCCTCTGTGGAACTCTGCTCCCAGTAAGTTTCCCACCAATGTTTGACATGGGGGAGAGCCTTAAGGTGTGCGAAGGTGAAATTTTCCTTGTCTAAAAAATTACGAACAGAGAAATAACCTTTTAGCAGATTTAACCATTTATCTAGGGCATCTGTATCTATTTGACCTTCAAATACCGGAATATCAAAATTAACCTGTACCTTGAAAGGTGAGGTGCCTCCAAAGTGGTCGCTTGATGAATATGCGCCTGATGCTATCGACAGGCGTTGAAGGATGTGGAAAAAATTCTCCATCATTTCGTCCCTCTGTCGCATGAGAGCTTGCTCAAGCAACAGACTGATAGGATCGTTTACTCCATCGTTTTTCTTTTCTTCCACCATTGAGGGTTTATTGGGTGTGCGAGAGAGATTGTCCTCGAGAGAGACAAGCTCGAGACCCAACTTTCTATACTCGGACCTCGTCGGGGACATGCACTGAAAAACGATCAAGAGCAGCCTGCTCTGATACCACTGATCTGGATTATTTTCAGCACGAAATGAGAGTGGAGATATAATAAAGAAATGCAAAGAGATATTGCAGATATTTAATAATATAACAAAAATGTATCAGAGATGCAACCATAAACATAGATATACAGTAATACATGATTTCTATTAATAAGAGAAATGTACAAAGACTGTAAAAATACAGAGTGAAAGACTCGCTAGAATGGTGGCAGCTTATCTCTGAGAAGAGATGTGATGGCTACTCGCATTCGCAAAAAGATGATTACAATGAGGATCGGAAGGCCCTTTTACAATAGACGGGAATGCCAAAAGTCCTAGACATCCAAAAACCTAACCCTAGGAGATGAAGCACCAAAATTCATGTGGGCCCCGTTTGGGTAAGTGAGTACATCAACTTCCTGGGGTCGTAACTTTTGCATACGATCTCCGTTTTAGGCGTGTGATAGCTCGCTGGAAAGGTATTGTCGAGGAGATTCATTTTGGGGGCTCAATTGTGCCTTCAGATATCATTGAGAACCTTGATCTTGAAAAACCTTCAATTGGACCCTCAAAATGGCCCCGAAAGTTAAAACCTGCTAAAAATAGTAAATTGCCAAAATGGCCAGAAAACTGTTTTGAGCCATTTGGAAAAGGTGGATGGCCACTGATATCCACCTGGATCAATCCTCCCTCCTTAGGAAGAAATGGTCCCTCCCTCCTTAGGAAGAAATGGTCTCCATTGCGTTGAGTTCCCAGGGGAGAGGGAAAAGCATTTGTTGAATCTGCATCTTGGTGAGCTGCTTGTCTTGTTGGAGAAGTCGGGCTGCTTAGTTTGTGGAAATCTGTCACGAACCTGTGGCTGGAAGGTTTGGACCTTTTTAACCAGTCTGACTATTTTAGATGACTGTGTGCAGAAGTAATATTCGTGCTTTGCTGCAACCTTATCGGCCTGCTTCTGTTGGATAGAAGGTGCTTGGGCCGAAGCTGTGGTAGCTGCAGTATCCTTTTGTTCACCCTTTGAACAGATTGTGGAGAAGATGAATTTTGTAGTATGAGATACTACCTTGCAGCACTGTTTAGGTGGGGAAGTAGTTGGAACTACCTCTGGTATCCTGTAGAGCTGACCCCCCAGAGTAATAATGACACTATGGGGTCGAGACTCGTAGATAGCATGGCGTTTCCACATATATGGCTGGCCCAAGAGAACATCACAAACATCAAGTGGGGAAACATCACATAATACCTCATCCTTGAAGGGTTGGATGTCGTATGACAATCGACACTGTTGGCTGACACGAAGATCTCGTCCTTGGCGAAGCCAGCCAATGCTGTATGGTTGCGGGTGTGGTGTTGTCCACAATTTCAACTGTTTGACAACCTCTGCTGAGATGAGGTTCTTCAGGCTTCCGCTATCAACAATAAATTGCAGTGGGGTCCCCTTCACCCACATCTATGAATGAAAAAGGTGCTCCCCCTCTTCTGGATCTATTGGTTCTTCTGGTTGAATTGCTGCGGTCGCGACAATAGCCGTGGGGTCTGCGTCAATGATCTGTCTTTTACCAGTATTTTCAGAATCAGATTCTGAATCAGGGTTTGACTCCTCGTCTTTGATCTTGGCCACCAATGACTGTTTTGAGTGACATCCATCGGTGTTGTGCCAGGGGATTTTGTGGAAATCACACCATTTAGTGGTGTCCTTCTTTGTCTTCCCATGACCCTTCTTTTCCTGTGTCTTGGACTGGTTTTCAGGAGACTGTTTGTTAGGGTTGTCTTTGTCATACTTTGGTGGTTGTTGCGGATTTGTAGACCCAAATTCCCATTTTTTCTGGTGGTTAAATTTCTGCTCAATTTTAACAGCATATTGATAAGCAACACCGAGTGATGAGATGTCCAGAAATCCATTTCAGTCTGGATGTATCTGTGTAGAGCCCCACGGTATTTCAGAACCAAATGTCGTTCAGAGTCTTTGATACCTAGCTTGGTGTGAAAGGTATGGAAGCTATTGGTGAACTACGGAACTGATTGGCCCTTCTCTTGTCGTAGTGTGGTCCATCTCATGTACTGGTCCTCATAGTTGCCAACAGGGTAGTACTGTTCCTTTACCGCATCCACAAAAAATTCCCAAGTGAGCACGACCCCATATATTCATGAATCCTCTGTGGAACTCTTCTCCCAGTAAGTTTCCCACCAATGTTTGACATGGGGGAGAGCCTTAAGGAGTGCGAAGGTGATATTTTCCTTGTCTGAAAAATTATGAACAGAGAAATAACCTTCTAGCAGATTTAACCATTTATCTAGGGCATCTGTATCTATTTGACCTTCAAATACGTGAATATCAAAATTAACCTGTACCTTGAAAGGCAAGGTGCCTCCAAAGTGGTCGCTTGATGAAGATGCGCCTGATGCTATTGGCAGGCATTGAAGGACGTGGGAAAAATTCTCCATCATTTCGTCCCTATGTCGCGTGAGAGCTTGCTCAAGCAACAGACTGATAGGATCGTCTGCTCCATCGTTTTTCTTTTCTTCCGCCATTGATGGTTTCTTGGGTGTGCGAGAGTGATTGTCCTCGATAGAGACAAGCTCGAGACCCAACTTGCTATACTCGGACCTCGTCGGGGACATGCACTGAAAAACGATCAAGAGCAGCCTGCTCTGATACCACTGATCTGGATTATTTTCGGCACGAAATGAGAGCAGAGATATAATAAAGAAATGCACAGAGATATTGCAGATATTCAATAATATAATAGAAATGTATCATAGATGCAACCATAAACATATATATACAGTAATACATGATTTCTATTAATCAGAGAAATGTACAAAGACTATAAAAATACAGAGTGAAAGACTCGCCAGAATGGTGGCAGCTTATCTTTGAGAAGAGATGTGATGGCTACTCGCATTCGTAAGAATATGATTACAATGAGACTCGGAAGGTCCTTTTACAATAGACGGGAATGCCAAAAGTCCTAGACATCCAAAAGCCTAACCCTAGGAGATGAAGCACCAAAAGTCATGTGGGCCCCGTTTGGGTAAGTGAGTACATCAACTTCCCGAGGTCGTAACTTTTGCATACGATCTCCGTTTTAGGCGTGTGATAGCTCGTTGGAAATGTATTGTCGAGGATATTCATTTTGGGGGATCAATTGTGCCTTATACTATCATTGAGAACCTCAATCTTGAAAAACCTTCATTTGGACCCTCAAAATGGCCCCGGAAGTTAAAACCTGCTAAAAATAGTAAATTGTCAAAATGTCCAAAAAAATGTTTTGAGCCATTTGGAAAAGGTGGGTGGCCACCGATATCCACCTGGATCAATCCTCCCTCCTTAGGAAGCAATGGTCTCCATTGTGTTGATTTCCCAGAGGAGAGGGAAAATCATTTGTTGAATCTGCATCTTGGTGAGCTGCTTGTCTTGCTGGAGAAATCGCGCTGCTTAGTTTGTGGAAATCTGTCACGAACCTGTGGCTGGAAGGTTTGGACCTTTTTAACCAGTCTGACTATTTTAGATGACTGTGTGCAGAAGGAATATTCATGCTTTGCTGCAACCTTATTGACCTGCTTCTGTTGGACAGAAGGTCCTTGGGCCGAGGCTGTGGTGGCTGCAGTATCCTTCTATTCACCCTTTGAACAGATTGTGGAGAAGATGAATTTTGTAGTATGAGATACTACCTTGCAGCACTGTTTAGGTGGGGCAGTAGTTGGAACTACCTCTAGTATCCTGTAGAGATGACCCCCCAGAGTAATAATGACACTACGGGGTCGAGACTCGTAGATAGTATGGCGTTTCCACATATATGGCTGGCCCAAGAGAACATCACAGACATCCAGTGGGGCAACATCACATAATACCTCATCCTTGAAGGGTTGGATGTCGTATGACAATCGACAGTGCTGGATGACATGAAGATCTCTTCCTTGGCGAAGCCACCCAATGCTGTATGGTTGCGGGTGTGGTGTTGTCGACAATCCCAATTGTTTGACAACCTCTGCTGAGATGAGGTTCTTTTGGCTTCCGCTATCAACAATAAATTGCAGTGGAGTCCCCTTCACCCACATCTGTGAATGAAAAAGGCACTCCCCCTCTTCTGGATCTGTTGGTTCTTCTGGTTGAATTGCTGCGGTCGCGACAATAGCAGTGGGGTCTGCGTCGATGATTTGTCTTTTACCAGTATTTTCAGAATC
>ML792409.1:313086-332970 GCA_009831015.1 Picea engelmannii | reverse complement strand
CATTTGGAAAAGGTGGGTGGCCACCGATATCCACCTGGATCAATCCTCCCTCCTTAGGAAGCAATGGTCTCCATTGCGTTGAGTTCCCGGGGCAGAGGGAAAAGCATTTGTTGAATCTGCATCTTGGTGAGCTGCTTGTCTTGTTGGAGAAGTCGTGCTGCTTAGTTTGTGGAAATCTGTCACGAACCTGTGGCTGGAAGGTTTGGACCTTTTTAACCAGTCTGACTATTTTAGATGACTGTGTGCAGAAGGAATATTCGTGCTTTGCTGCAACATTGTCAACCTGCTTTTGTTGGATAGAAAGTGCTTGGGTCGAAGCTGTGGTGGTTGCAGTATCCTTTTGTTCACCCTTTGAACATATCATGGAGAAGATGAATTTTGTAGTATGAGATACTACCTTGCGGCACTGTTTAGGTGGGGCAGTAGTTGGAACTACCTCTGGTATCCTCTAGAGATGACCCCCCAGAGTAATAATGACACTACGGGGTCGAGACTCGTAGATAGCATGGAGTTTCCACACATATGGATGGCCCAAGAGAACATCACAGACATCCAGTGGGGAAAAATCACATAATACCTCATCATTGAAGGGTTGGATGTCGTATGAAAATCGACACTGCTGGCTAACACAAAGATCTCTTCCTTGGCGAAGCCACCCAATGCTGTATGGTTGCGGGTGTGGTGTTGTCGACAATCCCAACTGTTTGACAACCTCTGCTGAGATGAGGTTCTTCTGGCTTCCGCTATCAACAATAAATTGCAGTGGGGTCCCCTTCACCCACATCTATGAATGAAAAATGCGCTCTCCCTCTTCTGGATCTATTGGTTCTTCTGGTTGAATTGTTGTGTTCGCGACAATAGCAGTGGGGTCTGTGTCAATGATCTGTCTTTTACTAGTATTTTCAGAATCAGATTCTGAATCAGGGTTTGGCTCCTTGTCTTTGATCTCGGCCACCACTGACTGTTTTGAGTGACATTCGTCGGTGTTTTTCCAGGGGATTTTGTGGAAAACGCACTATTTTCCGATGTCCTTCTTTGTCTTCCCGTGACCCTTCTTTTCCTGTGTCTTGGACTGGTTTTCGAGAGACTATTTGTTAGGATTGTCTTTGTCATACTTTGGTGGTTGTTGCGGATTTGCAGACCCAAATTCCTGTTTGTTCTAGTGCTTAAATTTCTGCTCAATTTTAACAGCATATCGATAAGCAGCACTGAGTGATGAGATGTCCAGAAAATCCATTTCAGTCTGGATGTATCTGTGTAGAGCCCCACGGTATTTCAGAACCAAATGTCGTTCAGAGTCTTTGATACCTAGCTTGGTGCGCAAGGTATGGAAGCTATTGGTGAACTCCGGAACTGATTGGACCTTCTCTTGCCATAGTGTGGTCCATCTCATGTACTGGTCCTCATAGTTGCCAATAGGGTAGTACTGTTCCTTTACCGCATCCACAAAAAATTCCCAAGTGGGCACGACCCCATATATTCCAGAATCCTCTGTGGAACTCTACTCCCAGTAAATTTCCCACCAATGTTTGACATGGAGGAGAGCCTTAAGGAGTGCGAAGGTGATCTTTTCCTTGTCTGAAAAGTTACAAACAGAGAAATAACCTTCTAGCAGATTTAACCATTTATTTAGGGCATCTGCATCTATTTGACCTTCAAATACGGGAATATCAAAATTAACCTGTACCTTGAAAGGTGAGGTGCCTCCAAAGTGGTCGCTTGATGAATATGCGCCTGATGCTATCGGCAGGCATTGAAGGATGTGGGAAAAATTCTCCATCATTTCGTCCCTCTGTCGCGTGAGAGCTTTCTCAAGCAACAGACTGATAGGATCATCTGCTCCATCGTTTTTCTTTTCTTCTGCCATTGAGGGTTTCTTGGGTGTGCAAGAGCAATTTTCCTCGAGAGAGACAAGCTCGAGACCCAACTTGCTATACTCGGACCTCGTCGTGCACATGCACTAAAAAATGATCAAGCACAGCTTGCTCTGATACCACTGATCCGAATTATTTTCGGCATGAAATGAGAGCGGAGATATAATAAAGAAATGCACAGAGATATTGAAGATATTCAATAATATAACAGAAATGTATCAGAGATGCAACCATAAACATAGATATACAGTAATACACGATTTCTATTAATCAGAGAAATGTACAAGGACTGTAAAAATACAGAGTGAAAGACTCGCTATAATGGTGGCATCTTATCTCTAAGAAGAGATGTGATGGATACTCGCATTCGCAAGAAGATGATTACAATGAGGCTCGAAAGGCCCTTTTACAATAGACGGGAATGCCAAAATTCCTAGACATCCAAAAACCTAACCCTAGGAGATGAAGCGCCAAAAGTCATGTGGGCCCCGTTTGGGTAAGTGAGTACATCAACTTCCCGGGGTCGTAACTTTTGTATACAATCTTCGTTTTAGCCGTGTGATAGCTTGTTGGAAAGGTATTGTCGAGGAGATTCATTTTGGGGGCTCAATTGTGCCTTCGACTATCTTTGAGAACCTCTATCTCGACAAAACCTTCATTTGGACCCTCAAAATGGCCCCGGAAGTTAAAACCTGCTAAAAATAGTAAATTTGCCAAAATGGCCAGAAAACTGTTTTGAGCCATTTGGAAAAGGTGGGTGGCCACCAATATCCACCTGGATCAATCCTCCCTCCTTAGGAAGAAATGGTCTCCATTGCATTGAGTTCCCGGGTGAGACGGAAAAACATTTGTTGAATCTGCATCTTGGTGAGTTGCTTGTCTTGCTGGAGAAGTCGCGCTGCTTAGTTTGGGGAAATTTGTCACGAACTTGTGGCTGGAAGGTTTGGACCTTTTTAACCATTCTGACTATTTTAGATGACTGTGTGCAGAAGGAATATTTGTGCTTTGCTACAACCTTGTCGACTTGCTTCTGTTGGACAGAAGGTGCTTGGGCCGAGGCTGCGGTGGCTGCAGTATCCTTCTGTTCACCCTTTGAACAGATTGTGGAGAAGATGAATTTTGTAGTATGAGATACTACCTTGCGACACTGTTTAGGTGGGGTAGTAGTTGGAACTACCTCTGGTATACTGTAGAGATGACCCCCCAGAGTAATAATGACACTACGGGGTCGAGACTCGTAGATAGCATGGCGTTTCCACATATATGGCTGGCCCAAGAGAACATCACAAGCATCCAGTGGGGCAACATCACATAATACCTCATCCTTGAAGGGTTGGATGTCATATGACAATTGACACTGCTAGAAGACACGAAGATCTCGTCCTTAGCGAAGCCACCTAATGTTGTATGGTTGCGGGTGTCGTGTTGTTGACAATCCCAGCTGTTTGACAACCTCTACTGAGATGAGGTTCTTCTGGCTTCCGCTATCAACAATAAATTGCAGTGGGGTCCCCTTCACCCACATCTATGAATGAAAAAGGCGCTCCCCCTCATATGGATCTTTTGGTTCTTCTTGTTGAATTGTTGTGGTCGCGACAATAGCAGTGTGGTCTACGTCGATGATCTGTCTTTTACCAGTATTTTCAGAATCAGATTCTGAATTAGGGTTCGGCTCCTTGCCTTTGATCTCGGCCACCAATGACTCTTTTGAGCGACATTCGTCGGTGTTGTGCCAGGGGCTTTTGTGGAAATCGCACCATTTTCTGGTGTCCTTTTTTGTCTTCCCGTGACCCTTCTTTTCCTGTGTCTTGGACTAGTTTTCGGGAGACTGTTTGTTAGGGTTTTCTTTGTCATACTTTGATGGTTGTTGCGGATTTGCATACCCAAATTCTCGTTTGTTCTGGTTCTTAAATGTCTGCTCAATTTTAACAACATATCGATAAGAAGCACCGAGTGATGAGATGTCTAGAAAATCCATTGTAGTCTAGATGTATCTATGTAGAGCCCCATGATATTTCAGAACCAAATGTCATTCAGAGTCTTTGATACCTAGCTTGGTGCGCAAGGTATGGAAGCTATTGGTGAACTTCGGAACTTATTGGCCCTTCTCTTTCCGTAGTGTGGTCCATCTCATGTACTGGTCCTCATAGTTGCCAACAGGGTAGTACTGTTCCTTTACCGCATCCACAAAAAATTCCCAAGTGAGCACGACCCCATATATTCCAGAATCCTCTGTGGAAATTTGTTCCCAGTAAGTTTCCCACCAATGTTTGACACGGGGGACAGCCTTAAGGAGTGTGAAGGTGATATTTTCCTTGTCTGAAAAATTATGAACAGAGAAATAACCTTCTAGCAGATTTAACCATTTATCTAGGGCATCTGCATCTATTTGACCTTCAAATACGAGAATATCAAAATTTATCAAAGAAGATCTCGTCCTTGGTGAAGCCACCCAATGCTGTATGGTTGCGGATGTGGTGTTGTCGACAATCCCAACTGTTTGACAACCTCTGCTGAGATGAGGTTCTTCTCGCTTCCGCTATCAACAATAAATTACAGTGGGGTCCCCTTCACCCACATCTGTGAATGAAAATGGTGCTCCCTCTCTTCTGGATCTGTTGGTTCTTCTGGTTGAATTGCTGCGGTCGCGACAATAGCAGTGGGGTCTGCGTCGATGATCTGTCTTTTACCAGTATTTTCAGAATTAGATTCTGAATCAGGGTTCAGCTCCTTGTCTTTGATCTCGGCCACCAATGACTGTTATGAGCGACATTCGTCGGTGTTGTGCCACGGGCTTTTGTGGAAATTGCACCATTTTCCCGTGTCCTTCTTTGTGTTCCCGTGACCCTTCTTTTCCTGTGTCTTGGACTGGTTTTCGGGAGACTGTTTTTTAGGGTTGTCTTTGTCATACTTTGGTGGTTGTTGCGGATTTGCAGACCCAAATTCCCATTTGTTCTGGTACTTAAATTTCTACTCAATTTTTAATGCATATCGATAAGCAACACTGAGTGATGAGATGTCCAGAAAATCCATTTCAGTCTGGATGTATCTGTGTAGAGCCCCACGGTATTTCAGAACCAAATGTCGTTCAGAGTCTTTGATACCTAGCTTGGTGCACAAGGTATGGAAGCTATTGGTGAACTGCGGAACTGATTGGCCCTTCTCTTTCCGTAGTGTGGTCCATCTCATGTACTGGTCCTCATAGTTGCCAACAGGGTAGCACTGTTCCTTTACCGCATCCACAAAAAATTCCCAAGTGGGCACGACCCCATATATTCCAGAATCCTCTGTGGAACTCTTCTCCCAGTAAGTTTCCCACCAATGTTTGACATGGGGGAGAGCTTTAAGGAGTGCGAAGGTGATCTTTTCCTTGTCTTAAAAATTACGAACAAAGAAATAACCTTCTAGCATATTTAACCATTTATCTAGGGCATCTGTATCTATTTGACCTTCAAATACGAGAATATCAAAATTAACCTGTACCTTGAAAGGAGAGGTGCCTCCAAAGTGGTCGCTTTATGAAGATGCACCTGATGCTATCGGTAGGCGTTGAAGGATGTAGGAAAAATTCTCCATCATTTCGTCCCTCTGTCGCGTGAGAGCTTGCTCAAGCAACAGACTGATAAGATCGTCTGCTCCATCGTTTTTCTTTTCTTAGGCCATTGAGGGTTTCTTGGGTGTGCGAGAGCGATTGTCCTCGAGAGAGACAAGCTCGAGACCCAACTTGCTATACTCGTACATCGTCGGGGACATGCACTGAAAAACGATCAAGAGCAGCCTGCTCTGATACCACTTATCTGGATTATTTTCGGCACAAAATGAGAGCAGAGATATAATAAAGAAATGCATAGAGATATTGCAGATATTCAATAATATAACATAAATGTATCAAAGATTCAACCATAAACATAGATATACAATAATACACGATTTCTATTAATCAGATAAATGTACAAAGACTATAAAAATACAGAGTGAAAGACTCGCTAGAATGGTGGCAGCTTATCTCTGAGAAGAGATGTGATGGATACTCGCATTCGTAAGAAGATGATTAAAATGAGGCTCGGAAGGCCCTTTTACAATATATGGGAATGCCAAAATTTCTAAACATCCAAAAACCTAACCCTACGAGATGAAGCGCCAAAAGTCATGTGAGCCCCGTTTGAGTAAGTGAGTACATCAGCTTCCCGGGGTCGTAACTTTTTCATACGATCTCCGTTTTAGGCGTGTGATAGCTCGTTGGAAAGGTATTGTCGAGGAGATTCATTTTGGGGTCTCAATTTTTCTTTCAGCTATCATTGAGAACCTCAATCTTGAAAAACCTTCATTTGGACCCTCAAAATGGCCCCGGAAGTTAAAACCTGCTAAAAATAATAAATTGCCAAAATGGCCAGAAAACTGTTTTTGAGCCATTTGGAAAAGGTGGGCGGCCACCGATATCCACCTGGATCAATCCTCCCTCCTTAGAAAGTAATGGTCTCCATTGCATTGAGTTCCCGGGGGAGAGGGAAAAGCATTTGTTGAATCTGCATCTTGGTGAGCTGCTTGTCTTGCTGGAGAAGTCGCGTTGCTTAGTTTGTGGAAATCTGTCACGAACATGTGGCTGGAAGGTTTTGACCTTTTTAACCAGTCTGACTATTTAAATGACTGTGTGCAGAAGGAATATTCGTGCTTTGCTGCAATCTTGTTGACCTGCTTCTGTTGGATAGAAGGTGCTTGGGCCGAAGCTATGGTGGTTGCAATATCCTTTTGTTCACCCTTTGAACAGATTGTGGAGAAGATGAATTTTGTAGTATGAGATACTACCTTGCGGCACTGTTTAGGTGGGGCAGTAGTTGGAACTTTCTTTGGTATCTTGTAGAGATGACCCCCCAGAGTAATAATGACACTACGGGGTCGAGACTCGTAGATAGCATGGCGTTTCCACATATATGGCTAGCCCAAGAGAACATCACATACATCGAGTGAGGAAACATCACATAATACCTCATCCTTGAAGGGTTGGATGTTGTATGACAATCAAAACTGCTGGCTGACACGAAAATCTCGTCCTTGGCGAAGCCAACCAATGTTGTATGGTTGCGGGTGTGGTGTTGTCGACAATCCCAACTGTTTGACAAACTCTGCTGAGATGAGGTTCTTCTGGCTTCTTCTATCAACAATAAATTGCAGTGGGGTCCCCTTCACCCACATCTGTGAATGAAAAAGGAACTCCCCCTCTTCTGGATCTGTTGGTTCTTCTGGTTGAATTGTTGCGGTCGCGACAATAGCAGTGGGGTCTGTGTCGATGATCTGTCTTTTACCAGTAGTTTCAGAATCAGATTTTGAATCAAGGTTCGGCTCCTTGTATTTGATCTCGGCCACCAATGACTGTTTTGAGCGACATTTGTCGGTGTTGTGCCAGGGGATTTTGTGGAAATCGCACCATTTTCCAGTGTCCTTTGTCTTCCCGTGACCCTTCTTTTCCTATGTCTTGGATTGGTTTTCGGGAGACTGTTTGTTAGGGTTGTCTTTGTCATACTTTGGTGGTTCTTGCGGATTTGCAGACCCAAATTCTCATTTGTTCTGGTGCTTAAATTTCTGCTCAATTTTAACAGCATATCGATAAGCAACACCGAGTGATGAGATGTCTAGAAAATCCATTTCAGTCTGGATGTATCTGTGTAGAGCCCCACGGTATTTCAGAACCAAATATTGTTCAGAGTCTTTGATACCTAGCTTGGTGCGTAAGGTATGGAAGCTATTGGTGAACTCCAGAACTGATTGGCACTTCTCTTACCGTAGTGTGGTCTGTTATCACCCCATAAATTATGGGAATCAACTGATGACTTGGATATTATTTGTATCTGGTGTTTTTATTGACAAATGATTTTTCATTCTGCAAATAATTTGAGAAAAGAAAAAGAAAAAGAGAAAATAGTAAAAGAAAAGAGGGCATAAAAGAATTGAAAAGAAAAGCCCCATGCAATAATAGTAACTTGGCCATACCTTTCAAGCATGGCCAAGTTCTTTTAAATTTTAATGTTGTTAGATTAGTGAATAAATCTGACCAGACTGTCTAATCCTGGTCAGATAGCCCTTAGGTAGAGTAATTTCTTAACCCAACAGTTTAATCTGGGTTAATTGTCCTAGGAAGATAGGTTAGCAGGTAGGTCATTTGCTTTATTGTTCAAGTCCATTAAAACCAGCTTGAAATCAAGATTACACCATGTTCCAAATGCTTAAAAAAAAGTCGTTCAAAGTCCCATGGTGGTGTCCCTTTGTAAAATGGAAGAAAAACCCATGAAATGGATTTTATCCTAAGTTTTCCCCAACTGCATACGTCCTTCGCTCCTGATCTATGTTTCTTGCACTTATCAATGGTCCCGATCACGGTGCTCAGATCTACGGTTCACAGAGGTTTCCGGACCCCCCCGACCGTTCTGTTTTTAACCAAGGGGGGGGGATCCGGAATCGGTAATAACATGGGCACACATCTGGACAGCCCAGGAAAGGGCGCTTAAATCAAAGGTCCATAGTAGATTCCGGACCNCCCCCCCCCCCGGTCCGTTCTTCCTTTAATGGAAGGAGGGGGTCTAGAATGAGGATTAAAGAATGCGCTGAGATCTGCGGCTAGGAAACAAGCGCGCAGATCAATGGATCAAAATGAATTTCGGACCCCCCCTGATGTTCTGCCTTTAACCAAAGGGGGGGGTCCGGAATTGTTATCCTTTTTTGGAGGGCCCCTCATCATAGGTGGCATAAATATATTGGTCCTGAAGTCATATCACCATATGCTATCTGACAGCCCTCGTCATTCATGGACGTCATCCTCCACTGATGCCAGTTGTTCCACTTGTTCCCCAGTTGTGTCCCATCCCATAATTGTTGTCAGTCCCTGCTCTCAGTCCCTCACCCCTTTCACTCATGACTGGCCTCCTATTGCGACTTTTACCTTCAATCACCAGCCTCCACGTCACTCGTCCGTATGTTTTATTCACCGTCACCTGCCACATCACCCCCAAGTGGCCCGTTGTCCATTTATTACAGGATAACATACCCGTTATCCTGCTGACTTGTCTCCCGCGTCCAACCGACCTCAGTTTGAATAAAACTACCGTTGTGCCTTTTTCATTCACTATTCTTCCATCGCGCCAAAAAACTTATCTCGTATTCCTCCATTGCTTCCCCGTCGCCTTCATCCACAGTCAGTCGACCCCACTAACATATTGTTTATTGCAGGTACTGTTGCAGAGATGGCGCCAAAGCCAAGGCCAGCGGAAGGAGAAGATAATCCTTTTCTTCCTCCTCTTGTTGACCTGGACAAAATCCCATTGGTGGATAAAGACAGGTTGATCACAGATACCATTTGTGACTTCAATTTTTCAGACCTCCAGTCATGGCTCCGAGAAGTGTTCCTGGACCAGAGCGATGAGATTGGACTCTGGGAGTCCAATTTGCCCCTGTACCTGTTTCCCTAGATACACCACTTTCCCAAATTTGCCCTCAAAAGCCAAGCTCATTATATTCCCGACCAGAGGGACATCGTCTCATCATCTGGAGATGTCCTCTTCTTCATCACTCCCAAAGACATTGACCAAATGATGCAAATCCCTCGTGCTGAGTCTTTTTCCCCATTCAACCTAGAAATCCTTACAGAGCTGTATCAAAAGATGACTTTTCCCCAGAGAGCTCAAATATTCGAGCTGTTCCTTCCCACCTCCGCTCCACTCCCTTCCACAAATCTCCCCTACCCGTCGTTAATGTTCTCCACCAAGGGAAATCAGATCATTTCCTCCCTCTGTGCTCTGTTAAGATACTATTCCGACCAGTGGGTAGATGAGCCCATTCTGGGTTTTCTATCTATTTTCTCCACAGACGAAAAACCCACCACACAGTTTGATTTCAGTACCTTCTTGGCCGACAATATTCACGAACAGTTCGTGAATTTTGGCACAGAAGGCATGTTCATATATTCTTCCATATTAGCTTACATGTTTGTTTTCTATCAAGCGGATAAATTCAGTTTTTCTATGCATAAAATGGATGCAGATGGAAAGCCTCAGCCAGTCACAGCGTGGACATCTTTGTTGAATCACAACTCTGTTGAATATGACTTCAAAGCATTCATTGATCTGTTTTACCACCCTCTGGTAAGCATGTTGAGTGGCAGGCCTGAGCCATGAATAAACGACGAAGTCCAGAGAATTCTACATCTCTCGGACAACGCAAAGACAGGGGACTGGTACCTTTATCAAAACCACACCGAGATCAGAGTTTTCGGGTGCGAATTGGCACCTTACAAACTGCCAAAGTATGTGCCGGTAAGAATCTTTGCGTTAGAGTACATCAGGAAAATCATGAACTCAGATGACATCCACTTTGTATCTCTGAAGAATAAGCAGCAATTGAGAATCAAGGGGCAGATTGGTTCTTTCATCTGCAATAGTCGAGGTGCTGGGGAAGAAGCTGACAGAATGTTGAAGGAGATGAAATTCTTTACGAGTTTCATATGGCACTATGATCCATGCGGGATCATTTCAGAGATGCGGGTAAAAAATAAAAATATTTCGTATGTTCACGAGTCCAAGCCCGAGATTGAGAAATATGTTAATCAGACAGTGTGGGTGCCTGACACCTTTGTTGAAGTTGAGCAACAGGTTCCCCCAACAAATGTGCAACAAACTGCCACGCCACAGGTCCCTAAGGAGAAGAGGCCTCGACAGGAGTCATCTCCGCCTGTAACAGAGGTATCATCAGAAGAGTTCCAAATGCACACCAAGAGGCCAAAGACAGTTTCAACGTCTGGTGCGACAGTAGAACAAGAGGCCCCGCCTACCACAGTAACTACCACAGTAATCAAGACGGTCATTCCACCATTTGGTTCGAGCCTTTATCAAGGTATCACCACGACAGTACCGAAGAAATCCACAGACTCTCCCCTGAACGATCAGCTAGGCAAGACTGGGCCTAAATTAGGCATCTTCGAGAAATACGAGATGATCAAGAAGAAGAATCAAACCCTTACTAGCAGCACTTATGCCCAGTTTCGAAAACAAACGTCGACTGCGCAGCATAGACTGTTGTCTGCATTTGACACAGAGAAGGGTAGGATGCACATGGCCTACCTCGAAGCGCAAGTACCGGATCCCAAGGTGATCTCAAACTACAAGAGGGCCACCTTCGAATTCCAGGCTAAGGACATACACCCAGCAGATCAGATGGATCTGCACAAGCAAACAGGGGAGATGGTTTTTCACACATTGGCACATGCTTCAGCTTCTGCAGCGAAATTTCAGGTATCATTGAACAATGCTCAAACGCAGCTCAAGTTGGAGAAGATATCTTCTTTTGCGAAGGACAATCGAATCAAAACGTTGGAGGAGCTAGTCCTCAATATTGGCTATGATCCCTCGAATGTCAAAGCTGTAGAGGAGATGATAAAGAAAAAGAATGCAAACATTGCTTCCTTGAGGAAACAGTTGAAACTCCTGCCCATAGAAGACTCACAGGCTAAGGAGATAGCAGAGAAGGAAGGCGAGAAGGAAGAAATGCTCAAGATGCTCATTAAGCAGAATGCCCAGCTCAAAGAGATGGAAGCAGAGATGGAGAAACTGCTAAAGGAGAAAGAACAGTTGAAGTCTATGGAGGCCATTCCATTGACTGCTATCCCAATCTCAGGGAAAAACACAACAACAGTAACAACACTTCCATCCGCAACACCAGTGAAACCACAGGAAGGCACAGTCGATCTCTCCAAATCAATGGAGAAAATGAACCTGCAAGAGACAGAAATCAGCAGGCTTAAGAAAGAAGTTGAGAACCTCCAGGAACTCAAAACTTCTTTCCAGATCAGTCTTTCCAAAGAGAAACAGGTAACTGAGCATCTAAAGAAAGAACTACAGCAGTTCAAAAAACAGAACATGGAAGGGAAGACTTTGGCTGAGGTCAAAGAGAATGTATGGACAGATATCACAAAGTCCATGAATGAAATCTGGCCCATGATCCAAATCATGTTTGAACAGAACCAGTTGGTCTAGAGGAGTAAACAGGCCATTAAGAAGATCATAGTGAAATTGGGAGATAGAACAACTCAGGCGAATGATATAATCAGATTCCTCAATTCCAAGACCAGAGAAGAGCTGGAAGAGTTGAAGATAGAGGATAGAACAGAAACCATCCTTGAGGTCAAAAGAGTTTTGACCAAGAGGGGATTGATGCTTCAGCTAGAAGAAAAAGTTCAGACCATGGACCTGGCGGTACAAAAGTTTTTCAGTAAGATCGATGCTCTCCAAAAGAAAGGCCTACCTGGTCTGAAGGTCATTAATGACAAACTAATGACACTCCAGGATTACAAGAAGAAATTAGCTGAGGTGTCTAAGGACGGGTCAAGGTTCGCTAGCATAAAAGGGAGCATCACTGGCAAATCATTCCTGGACGCCCTTCAATTTGACATCAGCATCCAGCATGAGATTCGATACATTTTCCTCACTAAGCCCACATTCGCCAAATATACAGAAATGGACGAAGTGTATCGGAGACTTCTCAAAGTCACGGTGCCTAGTCACATCAGTTGGGAGGAACTCTATGATCTGCTCGATTAGCAGATGAGCTGTCCTGGTCCAGTCACCTGTCCAGTCAGAAGAGGTTGTGCATAAACCTCGCCAACGGCCTACCCCAAAAATTCCGCATGCAGTTGCACCAAGTCACCAAGCAGTTTTGATCGGTTAAATTAGTTAGACTAAAAATAGAATGAGCACGTCCTGGTCAGTTATGACAGGAACGTTTGTAATTTGAATTATAAATACTTCACTTTTCGAAGTATTGAGCGTTGTTGTTCTTTACACCCAGACACTGTCAAACTGTAACTATTTTTGAAGAGATCAGCCATTAATAAAGAGGAAGCACTTTACAGGATTCTTGCGTGTATTCACTGGTGACGTTTTTCTCTAAGTTTAATGTTTTCCTTGCTTTGTGATAATATTGTTTTCTGAAACTAATCTTTAAAAGTAACGTATGTTGCAGGATTTATCTTAGATACCCTGTTTCCGACTTTAAAGGTTTTAATTTTTGTCTCCTAAGGTTTTCAATTAAGGAATTCTTAACTGCTTCTTAGTTGAATGTATCTTTCTCATCTTTTCTTCTTTCCATCATTTAAATTATTGAAGATCCAGTGAGTATATTATCTCGCCCTGTTGAAGTATTTCTTTTGCGTTTATGGTTTGTATCTCATGTTTATTTTAACACAGACCCCATAGCCCAAGGGATGTGTAGACTGTATCAACCAATTCAAAAAACACTTTACAACTAAAACCTACCTGTTTCTTTACCTAGCCTAACATCTGAAGTTAAAAAACAAAGCTAAATCATATAGAGAGATCCCTCTCTGAAGCTGGAAGGGATAGATTCCCAGCTTTAAACGTGGTTGGATAAAGTTACCTTTGTAGATCTCCTCTGTTTCAACCTCTAGGAAATTTACCAAGTGCTAACATAATGGCGACCATACTGGGGAACGAACTAAAAACTGAAAATTTCACGTTTTCTTTCCCCTAAAAGAAAGTTCGATTTTGAGAAGAAAGTAATGTTAGAGGTTGATCAAACTTTGTACATATTATTTTCATACTCACAAAATTAAAATATATATATATATATATATATAAACCAAAAAATAGTTATGGCTTCCAAGAAAGTTCACACTCGATCTCATCCCGACCCAGAACTCGCAATAGTGATAGATAACCCCGAACATTTACTCAGGCAAAAGGTCTCGGCTTCCGGCTCAGGGAGTCATACTTCCCTGCATAAGTCACCTTCCTTTTCAGGAAAACCCGTTACCTCTCAAAACCTTGATCTTGATACCTTTCCACCTCGAAGTCTGGTTAGGACACGGTCTGACAATTTTGTGTCTGGACTCGTTTTTGACCCAACTGTGTTGCAACCCCAAAACCCAGAAGTCTTGTCTCCCACGACTAAACTACAAATCACTACCTCAGTACCGTTCAGTCCCTCCTCGTCCTCGTCTTCAGTCGCTACCTCGCCGACCATCCAGATTGTCGTTCCCCCTCCTCCGCCCATCATGGCAGCTCGATATGCTCCATTGATGTTGGCTGCGCCGCTACATGCCATGCCCCAAGACTACCAAACTAGACTTCCTCAGTTCGATACAACCGGACCTCTAAACGCCCAACAACATGTGGATAAGATGAATGACTATTTCGACCTGCAAGAAGTGGACGAGGCTAACGTTCAAATGCGACTGTTTGCCCAGAGTTTGACAGGAGACGTCAAGAAATGGTTCAAAGCTTTACCTTCTGCCTCAGTTCCTGACCTTGTTGCGTTCCAAAGAAATTTTCTTGACAGATGGGAGGTAAATAAAAACCCTCTCCAAATACTGTCAGAATACGAGAATATAAAAAGAAATCAAGGTGAGACGGTTCAAGATTATTGCACCCGCTTCAACAACCTGTATAATGCAATCCCAACTGAAATCAAACCTCCCCAGGGTTTGTCATTGATTAAATTCCCTGATGGATTTGATGTTGACATGTCTTACCAATTAAGAGAAAGAAATGTTGCCACCCTAGAGGACATGCAGAAAAGTGCTATTAGTGTGGAGGCCAATCTGTTGGCGAAAAGGGCTCGTCAAAGGTCGGAAAGGAGAGTCACGATCAAAGAAGAACCTTCCACGTCGACCACTGATTCTAAATGGGATTCTATGGTCAGAACATTGGAACTAATGCTGGAAAGAGTGACTGTGTCAGACAGAAATCCTCCAAGAGACAACATACCTGCACCTCCGATTCGGAACCCCAATTTTAGGAGAAATCCTCCTCAGATCAGACAGAGAGATCCTCGGGATCAAAGAGAGCAGAGGGGCCCAGATCAGCAGATTAGACTTCCCCTGCAAGAAAACTACGTTGATGAAGGGGAAGAAGTGATTGAGGAATTGGAAGACACTCACATCAACCTTATGGGCATTCATGACAACGAGGCCATTTTCCTTACTCAAGAAGAGCAGGAACTCTTTCTGCTAAATCAAACCAAGGTAAGTGAAGAAGCCGAAGATGCGGAACAACAGGCCTTTGAGAATTCTATTCTAGAGGTACACCGAAAATACAATCTGCGTAGCAAGAAAAAAGAAGGGACTTCTTCCAAGAAGACGACCGAAACATAGAATACAGTTGAAGCCAAGAAAATCCCTGAACCTTCTACTGAGAAGACTCCTGAGACGACTTCTGAGAAGACTACTGCATAAAATATTTCTGAGAAGAGTAAAGTTGATGCTCCTTTGAAGAAAAACATCACCATTCTGAAAAGACCATCACAACCTGATGCTTCACATATTAACCCGCCGAATACTTCTGAGCCGAAGAACATGGCGGAAAAATCAGAACTGATGAGCCAAGGCAGAGTTCTTACACCCTTTAGCCTTGAAGGGGAATTAGCAAAAATAAAAATTCCCATCCCACTTACAGAGTTGATGAACAGAGACGGGTATCATTCACAGGTAATAAAATCACTGGCCATTGAACCTGACATAGGCACCAAGGCCTTGACAGTTGGATCAGTGACTCATTCAGACACTGTGAACCTTACTGACGATCATCCAGAACTCCTTTTCGGACCAGAAGTAGATGGTCAAGACGATACCGGTGATGTAGCTCCCTTTTACATCAGTTTGAACATACACGACTTGATATTACATAACGCTATGCTGGACTCAGGTGCCTCACATAATCTGATGCCTAAAGTAGTAATGGAAAAACTGGGACTGGAGGTCACCAGACCATACAAGGATTTACATTCATTCGATTCCAGCAAAGTCAAATGTATTGGTTTGATCAAGGACCTGTGCATCACCTTAGTTCAGATCCCTTCAAAAAGCATGGTAATGGACGTAGTGGTTGCAGACATCCCGCCGAAGTATAGAATGTTGCTATTCCGGTCTTGGGGAGCTAAGTTGAAGGGAACCCTGCAGCTGGATATGTCTTACGCCACTATCCCAGTGTTTGGGCAACATAGGAGGTTATACAGAGAAACACTGATGAAGTACATGGTTAGTAGCCAGGAGAAACCACACAATTACCCCCTTTACTCTGCTCATTCCGATTTAGATTCATTCATCTTGTACAATGATGGTGATATGGAAGAGCAAGATACTCAGCTGATGGAAGATGTATCTAGTCAAGATGAAGGTCCAGAAATCGGTGAGGTAGCAAAGATGAAAAATGTAATCACTGAAGAATTCCCCGCTGATTTTTGGAGTATGGATTTTGATGGAGCTGTGAGTAAAGGAGCAGGAGCTGGATTCTGCTTGCATAATCATCGAAACAGGTATTCAGAAAATCACTCCTACAAATTAAATTTCCAGTGCAATAACAATGTTGCCGAGTATGAAGACTTAATGCTCGGTCTGAAACTGTTGAAAACAGTTGGTGCTAAGAAGATAATGGTAAGGGGTGACTCTGAATTAATAATTAAGAAAATTAAAGGTGAGTATGTTGCTAAACACCCACGCCTTAGAGCCTACAGGAATGATGTTCTTGATGCTTTGAAATGTTTTAATGAGATTGAATTGCAGGTAATGTCGAGGGGAGAGAATATTCTGGCCGACAGATTGGCTACGTTAGCAGCCTCCTGCAAGATTCCTTTTCGCCAAACTCGCCAATACACTGTTGAGGTGAAATGCAGACCGACGGTTCCCGATAATATTAGGTACTGGCAGGTGTTTCGAAATGATGATCAGATAGAGGATTTTCTGCAATGCAAAAACAATTTTGAATGTACTAATATAGATGTAGAAAATGAAGACGAAAATGTAAATAGTTTGGATTTTGAAATAGATAGTGTGAATACTGTAGATTCAGGAGTATATATTGTAGATTCAAGAGAGTTAGGGGATGACGAATTGGACGCTGATGTATTATAGTTGAAAAGCAATGTTTTGCCTAGAGTTCTTGTTCCCTTAGAAGACTTATTTGACAGTAACGATGTAGCTAAAAAACCAAAAATAGAAGCTCATGGACAAGAGATAGAGGACTGTAATATAAGAACCAGAGAGAAACCTAGGATGGTCAAACTGTCCAAATCTTTACCCCCAGAACAAAAGCTCAAATACATTGAGCTATTCAAAGAATATTCAGATGTTTTTTCCTGGGGCTATGAAGATTTGAAAGCCTATGATACCAGCATCATACAACACAGAATTCCCATAAAGGAAGACCAAAAACAATTTAGGCAGAAACTTAGGAGGATAAATCCCAAGTTGCTCCCTCTGATAGAAAAAGAAATAAAGAAAATGTATGATGCCAAAATCATAGTCCCTCTACGTTTCTCTAAGTGGATTTCTAATTTAGTCCCTACACGTAAGAAAACCGGGGAAATCAGACTCTGCATAGATTTCCGAAATCTGAACAAAGTATCCCTGAAAGATAATTACCCACTACCGAAAATGGACCACCTCCTGCAAAGGGTGGTCGGGTCCAGTAGGATATCTTTGTTAGATGGTTTCTCAGGATACAACCAGGTCCTAGTTCACCCGGACGATCAAGACAAAACCTCTTTTACCACACCATAGGGCACTTTCATGTATGTGAAGATGCCTTTTGGTCTGATGAATGCAGGAGCCACGTTTCAGAGGGCAATGGATATCGCCTTCGTGGAAGAATCTGGTAAGTTTATTATCGTTTATTTAGATGATGTGACTGTGTTTTCCAAATCTGATGATGAACAACTGCGGCACCTTAGACGAGTTTTCAAGAAATGTAGAAGGTTTGGGATTTCGTTAAATCCTAAGAAGTGTCTTTTTGGGTTAGAAGAAAGCAAATTGTTGGGACACATCATTTCTAAAGATGGAATCAGAATAGACCCCAGCAGAATCAAGTCCATACTAAATATAGAACACCCAAGAAACCTCAAAGAACTACAATCTTTTATCGGGCAAATTAACTTTCTACGAAGATTCATTCCCAATCTGGCTGAACTCCTCCGAAACATTACAAACATGCTTAAAAAGGACGTAAAAATAAAATGGGACTCTGAGTCCAGACAATCCTTCGAACAAGTCAAACGAGCACTCACAGAAGCCCCAGTTTTGATCAGTCCCGATTTCACTAAAGATTTCTATCTTTTTTCTTTCGCCTCTGAACATACTATAGCAGTTGTATTACTACAGAAGAACAGCAAAGGGTATGAAGAGCCCATAGCTTTCTTCAGCAAGGCATTAAGAGATGCTTCCTTGAACTATAATATCATGGAGAAGCAAGCTTTTGCTTTGGTAAAAGCCATAAAGGATTTAAGGGTCTACATTCTCCATTCCCACACCATAGCTTATGTTCCGAACGTGGTAGTAAAGGATATTCTGACACAGGATAACCCTGATGGAAGAAGGGGAAAATGGATTGCTGTCATTTTAGAATACGATATAGAGATGAAGCCCACCAAACTAATCAAAGGCCAAGGCCTTGCTAAATTTAAGGCTGAATCTAACTTTCAAGCTCTTGACATTAATTTTCTAGATGTTGCAGATGAACAGGGTGAGATGGCGACTCCAAACGTTAGAGAGGTATTTCTCAACTCTCCATGGTATGCAAACCTTATATTCGTTTTACAAAATTTACAAGCTCCCCCTGGTTTAACTAAGACTAAAGCTAGATTTTTAAAGTTAAAGGCTTTGAAATTCTGTATTCTAGAAGGAAATTTATATTGGAAAGACCCTGCAGGCATTCTGTTAAATTGTTTATTGAAGGATGAGGCTGATAAAGTGTTGCAAGAGTTTCATGCAGGAGAATGTGGTGGCCATTTAAACTGGAAGGTCACAGCCAACAAAATACTCAGAGCTGGATTTTACTGGCCCACCTTGTTCGCATATGTGCATCAGAAGGTAAAAACATGTCACCAGTGTCAACTGTTTGAAGGCAAAAGGAAACTCCTTCCTTTACCTTTGAAACCGATCTCAGTTGAAGCACCTTTCCAGCAATGGGGGCTCGATTTCATTGGAGAAATTCACCCACATTCTTCAGTCCAGCACAGGTGGATTCTCACGGCCACCAATTCTTTCACCAAGTGGATCGAGGCAGTACCGAGCAGGCAAGCCACTGACTCTGTTATTATCAAATTTATTGAAAACAATATTTTGTCTCATTTTGGTTGTCCTAGAAAGATCATTACTAAAAATGTAGCTGCCTTTCGGTCGAAGAAACTCATAGATTTCTGCAACCGGTACCACATTGGCTTGGGCCATTCCACAGCCTACTACCCTCAAGGGAATGGGTTGGTAGAATCTTCAAACAAAACTTTGGTAAATATCATCAAGAAAACATTGCAGGAAAACAAAAAATCATGGCATGATAAGTTGGTGTTTGCTGTATGGGCTGACAAACTGACCACCAAAAGGTCAATTGGTATGTCACCATACCTGCTGGTCTATGGTACAGAGGCTGCTTTCCCCACTTCTTTAGGAGTTCCTGTCATGAAGTTGCTACAAGACATGCAAGCTGAGCCAAATGACTCACAGAGAAGAATCAACCAGATGATTCATTTGCAACAGACTA
Source organism: Picea engelmannii (assembly GCA_009831015.1). Taxonomy (NCBI): domain Eukaryota; kingdom Viridiplantae; phylum Streptophyta; class Pinopsida; order Pinales; family Pinaceae; genus Picea; species Picea engelmannii. The sequence goes on along the minus strand of ML792409.1, from coordinate 313,565 downwards.
GAGAAGAAGTTTTCAACAAAACACAGGTCATCCAAGGAAACATCAAGAAGATCTTTGACAAACGAACCAAGGAGGATGATTTTGAGCTGGGAGATCTGGTGTTGAGATGGGATTCCAGGAATGAGGACAAGGGAAAGCATGGGAAATTTGACCATCTGTGGACAGGGCCTTACATGATCCAAGCTTTCAGAGGAAAGAATGCTTTCTTGCTAAACAACGTCGATGGGTCAGATCTGCCAGGAGCACCTGTGAATGGCAGAATGCTGAAACATTATGTCCCACCTCAGTAAAAGAATTAAAGAATTCACTCTCCGTTGTACATACCAGTTTAATGGAAGAAAAACCCATGAAATGGCTTTTATCCTAAGTTTTCCCCAAGTGCATACGTCCTTCCCTCCTGATCTATGTTTCTTGCACTTATCAATGGTCCCGATCACGGTGCTCAGATCTACGGTTCACAGAGGTTTCCGAACCCCCCC
>ML792409.1:263270-302800 GCA_009831015.1 Picea engelmannii | reverse complement strand
AAGATTCATTCCCAATCTGGCCGAACTCCTCCGAAACATTACAAACATGCTTAAAAAGGACGTAAAAATAAAATGGGACTCTGAGTCCAGACAATCCTTTGAACAAGTCAAACGAGCACTCACAGAAGCCCCAGTTTTGATCAATCCCGATTTCACTAAAGATTTCTATCTTTTTTCTTTCGCCTCTGAACATACTATAGCAGTTGTATTACTGCAGAAGAACAACGAAGGGTATGAAGAGCCCATAGCTTTCTTCGGCAAGGCATTAAGAGATGCTGCCTTGAACTATAATATGATGGAGAAGCAAGCTTTTGCTTTGGTAAAATCCATAAAGGATTTCAGGGTCTACATTCTCCATTCCCACACCATAGCTTATGTTCTAAACGCGGTAGTAAAGGATATTCTGACACAGGATAACCCTGATGGAAGAAGGGGAAAATGGATTGTTGTCATTTTAGAATACGATATAGAGATTAAGCCCACCAAACTAATCAAAGGCCAAGGCCTTGCTAACTTTATGGTTGAATCTAACTTTCAAGCTCTTGACATTAATTTTCTAGATGTTGCAGATGAACAGGGTGAGATGGCGACTCCAAACGTTAGAGAGGTATTTATCAACTCTCCATGGTATGCAGACCTTATATTCGTTTTACAAAATTTACAAGCTCCCCCTGGTTTAACTAAGACTAAAGCTAGATTTTTAAAGTTGAAGGCTTTGAAATTCTATATTCTAGAAGGAAATTTATATTGGAAAGACCCTGCAGGCATTCTGTTAAATTGTTTATTGAAGGATGAGGCTGATAAAGTGTTGCAAGAGTTTCATGCAGGAGAATGTGGTGGCCATTTAAACTGGAAGGTCACAGCCAACAAAATACTCAGAGCTGGATTTTACTGGCCCACCTTGTTCGCAGATGTGCATCAGAAGGTAACAGCATGTCACCAGTGTCAACTGTTTGAAGGCAAAAGGAAACTCCTTCCTTTACCTTTGAAACCGATCTCAGTTGAGGCACCCTTCCAGATATGGGGGCTCGATTTCATTGGAGAAATTCACCCACCTTCTTCAGGCCAGCACAGGTGGATTCTCACGGCCACCAATTCTTTCACCAAGTGGATCGAGGCAGTACCGAGTAGGCAAGCCACTGACTCTGTTATTATCAAATTTATTGAAAACAATATTTTGTCTCGTTTTGGTTGTCCTAGAAAGATCATTACTGAAAATGTAGCTGCCTTTCGGTCGAAGAAACTCATAGAATTCTGCAACTGGTACCACATTGGCTTGGGCCATTCCACAGCCTACTACCCTCAAGGGAATGGGTTGGCGGAATCTTCAAACAAAACTTTGGTAAATATCATCAAGAAAACATTGCAGGAAAACAAAAAATCATGGCATGATAAGTTGGTGTTTGCTCTATGGGCTAACAGACTGACCACCAAAAGGTCAATTGGTATGTCACCATACCAGCTGGTCTATGGTACAAAGGTTGTTTTCCCAACTTCTTTAGGAGTTCTTGTCATGAAGTTGCTACAAGACGTGCAAGCTGAGCCAAATGACTCGTAGAAAAGAATCAACCAAATGATTCATTTGCAACAGGCTAGAGAAGAAGTTTTCAACAAAACATAGGTCATCCAAGAAAACATCAAGAATATCTTTGACAAATGAACCAAGGAGGATGATTTTGAGCTGGGAGATCTGGTGTTGAGATGGGATGCCAGGAATGAGGACAAGGGAAAGCATGGGAAATTTGACCATCTGTGGACAGGGCCTTACATGATCCAAGCTTTCAGAGGAAACAATGCTTTCTTGCTAAACAACGTCGATGGGTCAGATCTGCCAGGAGCACCTGTGAATGGCAGAATGCTGAAACATTATGTCCCACCTCAGTAAAAGAATTAAAGAATTCACTCTCCATTGTACATACCAGTTTAATTTTCATTTTTCACTTACATTTTCTGAGTAAGGAACATTTGTCAGTCGGTTGAAAACCGAAGAGAAGGCCCTAAGCTGCTGACCATTGTTTTTACAAGTTTTGAGAATAAGACCAATGAAGGCTACTAAGAAGATATGTTCAGAATGATAGGAACCAGGATTCTTGGCACTTAACAGGGCAAGTACCATCCCCAGGTGGACCCACTGTTATCACCCCATAAATTATGGGAATCAACTGATGACTTGGATATTATCTATATCTGGTGTTTTTATTGACAAATGATTTTTAATTTTGCAAATAATTTGAGAAAAGAAAAAGAGAAATGAAAAAGAAAAAGAAAAAATAGTAAAAGAAAAGAGGGCATAAAAGAATTGAAAAGAAAAGCCCCATGCAATAATAGTAACTTGGCCATACCTTTCAAGCATGGCCAAGTTATTTTAAATTTAAATGTTGTTAGATTAGTGAATAAATCTGACCAGACTGTCTAATCCTGGTCAGATAGACCTTAGGTAGAGTAATTTCTTAACCCAACAGTTTAATCTGGGTTAATTGTCCTAGGAAGATAGGTTAGCAGGTAGGTCATTTGCTTTATTTTTCAAGTCCATTAAAACCAGCTTGAAATCAAGATTACACCATGTTCCAAATGCTTAAAAAATAGTCATTCAAAGTCCCATGGTGGTGTCCCTTTGTAAAATGGAAGAAAAACCCATGAAATGGCTTTTATCCTAAGTTTTCCCCAAGTGCATACGTCCTTCCCTCCTTATCTATGTTTCTTGCACTTATCAATGGTCCCGATCACGGTGCTCAGATCTACGGTTCACAGAGGTTTCCGGACCCCCCCGACCGTTCTGTTTTTAACCAAGGGGGGGGGNTCGGTAATAACATGGGCACACATCTGGACGGCCCAGGAAAGGGCGCTTAAATCAAAGGTCCACAATAGATTCCGGACCCCCCCGTCCGTTCTTCCTTTAATGGAAGGGGGGGGGGGTCCAGAATGAGGATTAAAGAACGCGCTGAGATCTGCGGCTAGGAAACAAGCGCGCAGATCCATGGATCAAAATGAATTTCGGACCCCCCCTGATGTTCTGCCTTTAACCAAAGGGGGGGGGTCCAGAATTGTTATCCTTTTTTGGCGGGCCCCTCATCATAGGTGGCATAAATCTATTGGTCCTGAAGTCATATCACCATATGCTATCTGATAGCCCTCGTCATTCATGGACGTCATCCTCCACTGATGCCACTTGTTCTGCTTGTTCCCGAGTTGTGTCCCATCCCATAATTGTTGTCAGTCCCTGCTGTCAGTCCCTCACCCCTTTCACTCATGACCAGCCTCCTATTGCGACTTTTACCTCCAATCACCAGCCTCCACGTCACTCGTCCGTATGTTTTATCCACCGTCACCTGCCACATCACCCCCAAGTGGCCCGTTGTCCATTTATTACAGGATAACATACCCGTTATCCTGCTGACTTGTCCCCGCGTCCAACCGACCTCAGTTTGAATAAAACTACCGTTGTGCCTTTTTCATTCACTATTTGTCCATCGCGCCAGAAAACTTATCTCGTATTCCTCCATTGCTTCCCCGTCGCCTTCATCCACAGTCAGTCGACCCCACTAACATATTGTTTATTGCAGGTACTGTTGCAGAGATGGCGCCAAAGCCAAGGCTAGCGGAAGGAGAAGAGAATCATTTTCTTCCTCCTCCTGTTGACCTGGACAAAATCCCGTTGGTGGATAAAGACAGGTTGATCACAGATACCATTTGCGACTTCGATTTTCCAGACCTCCAGTCATGGCTCCGAGAAGTGTTCCTGGACCAGAGCGATGAGATTGGACTCTGGGAGTCCAATTTTCCCCTGTACCTGTTTCCCTAGATACACCACTTTCTCGAATTTGCCCTCAAAAGCCAAGGTCATTATATTCCCGACCAGAGGGCCATCGTCTCATCATCTGGAGATGTCCTCTTCTTCATCACTCCCGAAGACATTGACCAAATGATGCAAATACCTCGTGCTAAGTCTTTTTCCCCATTCAACCTAGAAATCCTTACAGAGTTGTATCAAAAGATGACTTTTCCCCAGAGAGCTCAAATATTCGAGCTGTTCCTTCCCACCTCCGCTCCACTCCCTTCCACAAATCTCCCCTACCCGTTGTCCATCTTCTTCACCAAGGGAAATCAGATCATTTCCTCCCTCTGTGCTCTGTTAGGATACTATTCCGACCAGGATACTATTTCCTCCCTGTCGGACAACGCAAAGACAGGGGACTAGTACCTTTATCAAAACCACACCGAGATCAGAGTTTTCGGGTGCGAATTGGTACCTTACAAACTGCCAAAGTATGTGCCGGTAAAAATATTTGTGTTAGAGTACATCAGGCAAATCATGAACTCAGATGACATCCACTTTGTATCTCTGAAGAAGAAGCAGCAATTGAGAATCAAGGGGCAGATTGGTTCTTTCATCTGCAATAGTCGAGGTGCCGGGGAAGAAGCTGACAGAATGTTGAAGGAGATGAAATTCTTTACGAGTTTCATATGGCACTATGATCCATGCGGGATCATTTCAGAGATGCGGGTAAAAAATAAAAATATTCCGTATGTTCACGAGTCCAAGCCCGAGATTGAGAAATATGTTAATCAGATAGTGTGGGTGCCTGACACCTTGGTTGAAATTGAGCAACAGGTTCCCCCAACAACTGTGCAACAAACTGCCATGCCACAGGTCCCTAAGGAGAAGAGGCCTCGACAGGAGTCATCTCCGCGTGTAACAGAGGTATCATCAGAAGAGTTCGAAATGCACACCAAGAGGCCAAAGACAGTTTCAACGTCTGGTGCGACAGTAGAACAAGAGGCCCCGCCTACCACAGTAACTACCACAGTAATCAAGCCGGTCATTCCACCGTTTGGTTCGAGCCTTTATCAAGGTATCACCACGACAGTACCAAAGAAATCCACAGACTCTCCCCTGAACGATCAGCCAGGAAAGACTGGGCCTAAATTAGGCATCTTCGAGAAATACGAGATGATCAAGAAGAAGAATCAAACCCTTACTAGCAGCACTTATGCCCAGTTTCGGAAACAAACGTCGACTGCACAGCATAGACTATTGTCTGCATTCGACACAGAGAAGGGTAGGATGCACATGGCCTACCTCCAAGCACAGGTACCGGATCCCAAGGTGATCTCAAACTACAAGAGGGCCACCTTCGAATTCCAGGCTAAGGACATACACCCAGCAGATCAGATGGATCTGCACAAACAAACAGGGGAGATGGTTTTTCACACATTGGCACATGCTTCAGCTTCTGCAGTGAAATTTCAGGTATCATTGAACAATGCTCAAACGCAGCTCAAGTTGGAGAAGATATCTTCTTTTGCGAAGGACAATCGAATCAAAACGTTGGAGGAGCTAGTCCTCAAGATTGGCTATGATCCCTCGAATGTCAAAGCTGCAGAGGAGATGATAAAGAAAAAGAGTGCAGACATTGCTTCCTTGAGGAAACAGTTGAAACTCCCGCCCATAGAAGAATCACAGGCTAAGGAGATAGCAGAGAAGGAATAAATGCTCAAGATGCTCATGAAGCAGAACGCCCAACTCAAAGAGATGGAAGCAGAGATGGAGAAACTGCTAAAGGAGAAAGAACAGCTGAAGTCTATGGAGGCCATTCCATTGACTGTTATCCCAATCTCAGGGAAAAACACAGCAACAATAACAACACTTCCATCCGCAACACCAGTGACACCACAGGAAGGCACAACCGATCTCTCCAAGAGACAACACACCTGCACCTCCGATTCGGAACCCCAATTTTAGGAGAAAACCTCCTCAGATCAGACAGAGAGATCCTCGGGATCAAAGAGAGCAGAGCGGCCCAGATCAGCAGATTATACCTCCCCTGCAAGAAAACTACGCTGATGAAGGGGGAGAAGTGATTGAGGAATTGGAAGACAGTCACATCAACCTCATGGGCATTCATGACAACGAGGCCATTTTCCTTACTCAAGAAGAGCAGGAACTCTTTCTGCTAAATCAAACCAAGGTAAGTGAAGAAGTCGAAGATGCGGAACAACAGGCCTTTGAGAATTCTATTATGGAGGTACACCGGAAATACAATCTGCGTAGAAAGAAGACATAAGGGAGTTAGAAGACAGAAGGGACTTCTTCCAAGAAGACGACCGAAACACAGAAGACAGTTGAAGCCAAGAAAATCCCTGAACCTTCTCCTGAGAAGACTCCTGAGACGACTTCTGAGAAGACTACTGCAGAAAAGATTTCTGAGAAGAGTAAAGATGATGCTCCTTTGAAGAAAAACATCACCATTCTGAAAAGACCGTCACAACCTGATACTTCACATATTAACCCGCCGAATACTTCTGAGCCGAAGAACATGGCGGACAAATCAGAACTGATGAGCCAAGGCAGAGTTCTTACACCCTTTAGCCTTGAAGGGGAATTAGCAAAAATAAAAATTCCCATCCCACTTACAGAGTTGATGAACAGAGACGGGTATCGTTCACAGGTAATAAAATCACTGGCCATTGAACCTGACATAGGCACCAATGCCTTGACAGTTGGATCAGTGACTCATTCAGACACTGTGAACCTTACTGACGATCATCCAGAACTCCTTTTCGGACCAGAAGTAGATGGTCGAGACGATACCGGTGATGTAGCTCCCTTTTACATCAGTTTGAATATACACGACTTGATATTGCATAACGCTATGCTGGACTCAGGTGCCTCACATAATCTGATGCCTAAAGTAGTAATGGAAAAACTGGGACTGGAGGTCACCAGACCATACAAGGATTTACATTCATTCGATTCCAGCAAAGTCAAATGTATTGGTTTGATCAAGGACCTTTGCATCACCTTAGTTTAGATCCCTTCAAAAAGCATGGTAATGGACGTGGTGGTTGTAGACATCCCGCCGAAGTATGGAATGTTGCTATCCCGGTCTTGGGGAGCTAAGTTGAAGGGAACCCTGCAGCTGGATATGTCTTACGCCACTATCCCAGTGTTTGGGCAACATAGGAGGTTATACAGAGAAACACTGATGAAGTACATGGTCAGTAGCCAGGAGAAACCACACAAATACCCCCTTTACTCTGCTCATTCCGATTTAGATTCATTCATCTTGTACAATGATGGTGATACGGAAGAGCAAGATAATCAGTTGATGGAAGATGTATCTAGTCAAGATGAAGGTCCAGAGATCGGTGAGGTAGCAAAGATGAAAAATGTAATCACTGAAGAATTCCCCGTTGATTTCTGGAGTATGGATTTTGATGGAGTTGTGAGTAAAGAAGGAGCAGGAGCTGGATTTTGCCTGCATAATCATCGAAACAGGTATTCAGAAAATCACTCCTACAAATTAAATTTCCAGTGCACTAACAATGTTGCCGAGTATGAAGCTTTAATGCTCGGTCTGAAACTGTTGAAAACAGTTGGTGCTAAGCAGATAATGGTAAGGGGTGACTCTGAATTAATAATTAAGAAAATTAAAGGTGAGTATGCTGCTAAACACCCGCGCCTTAGAACCTACAGGAATGTTGTTCTTGATGCTTTGAAATGTTTTAATGAGATTGACTTGCAGGTAATGCCGAGGGGACAAAATATTCTGGCCGACGGATTGGCTACGTCAGCAGCCTCCTGCAAGATTCATTTCCGCCAAACTCGCCCATACACTGTTGAGGTGAAATGCAGACCGACGGTTCCCGATAATATCAGGTACTGGCAGGTGTTTGGAAATGATGATCAGATAGAGGATTTTCTGCAATGCAAAAATGATTTTGAATGTACTAATATAGATGTAGAAAATGAAGACGAAAATGTAAATAGTTTGGATTTTGAAATAGATAGTGTGAATACTGTAGATTCAGGAGTAGATACTGTAGATTCAGGAGAGTTAGGGGATGACGAATTGGACGCTGATGTCTTACAGTTGAAAAGCAATGTTTTTCCTAGAGGTCTTGTTCCTTTAGAAGACTTATTTGACAGTAACGATGTAGCTAAAAAACCAAAAATAGAAGCTCATGGACAAGAGATAGAGGACTGTAATATAAGAATCAGAGAGAAACCTAGGATGGTCAAATTGTCCAAATCTTTACCCCCGGAACAAAATCTCAAATACATTGAGCTATTCAAAGAATATTCAGATGTTTTTGCCTGGGCCTATGAAGATTTGAAAGCCTATGATACCAGCATCATACAACACAGGATTCCCATAAAGGAAGACCAAAAACCATTTAGGCAGAAACTTAGGAGGATAAATCCCAAGTTGCTCCCTTTGATAGAAAAAGAAATCAAGAAAATGTATGATGCCAAAATCATAGTCCCTCTACGTTTCTCTAAGTGGGTTTCTAATTTAGTCCCTACATGTAAGAAAACCGGGGAAATCAGACTCTGCATAGATTTCCGAAATCTGAACAAAGTATCCCTGAAAGATAATTACCCACTACCGAAAATGGACCACCTCCTGCAAAGGGTGGTCGGGTCCAGTAGGATATCTCTGTTAGATGGTTTCTCAGGATACAACCAGGTCCTAGTTCACCCGGACGATCAAGACAAAACCGCTTTTACCACACCATCGGGCACTTTCATGTATGTGAAGATGCCTTTCGGTTTGATGAATGGAGGAGCCACGTTTCAAAGGGAAATGGATATCTCCTTCGTGGAAGAATCTGGTAAGTTTATTGTCGTTTATTTAGATGATGTGACTGTGTTTTCCAAATCTGATTATGAACACCTGCGGCACCTTAGATGAGTTTTCGAGAAATGTAGAAGGTTTGGGATTTCGTTAAATCCTAAGAAGTGTCTTTTTGGGTTAGAAGAAGGCAAACTACTGGGACACATAATTTCTAAAGATGGAATCAGAATAGACCCCAGCAGAATCGAGTCCATACTAAAGATAGAACACCCAAGAAACCTCAAAGAACTACAATCTTTTATCGGGCAAATTAACTTTCTACGAAGATTCATTCCCAATCTGGCCGAACTCCTCCGAAACATTACAAACATGCTTAAAAAGGACGTAAAAATAAAATGGGACTCTGAGTCCAGACAATCCTTCGAACAAGTCAAACGAGCACTCACAGAAGCCCCAGTTTTGATCAGTCCCGATTTCACTAAAGATTTCTATCTTTTTTCTTTCGCCTCTAAACATACTATAGCAGCTGCATTACTGCAGAAGAACAACAAAGGGTATGAACAACCCATAGCTTTCTTCAGCAAGGCATTAAAAGATGCTGCCTTCAACTATAATATCATGGAGAAGCAAGCTTTCGCTTTGGTAAAATCCATAAAGGATTTGAGGGTCTACATTCTCCATTCCCACACCATAGCTTATGTTCTGAACGCGGTAGTAAAGGATATTCTGACACAGGATAACCCTGATGGAAGAAGGGGAAAATGGATTGCTGTCATTTTAGAATACCATATAGAGATTAAGCCCACCAAACTAATCAAAGGCCAAGGCCTTGCTAAATTAATGGTTGAATCTAACTTCCAAGCTCTTGACATTAATTTTCTAGATGTTGCAGATGAACGGGGTGAGATGGCGACTCCAAACGTTAGAGAGGTATTTCTCAACTCTCCATGGTATGCAGACCTTATATTCGTTTTACAAAATTTACAAGCTCCCCTTGGTTTAACTAAGACTAAATCTAGATTTTTAAAGTTGAAGGCTTTGAAATTCTGTATTCTAGAAGGAAATTTATATTGGAAAGACCCTGCGGGCATTCTGTTAAATTGTTTATTGAAGGATGAGGTTGATAAAGTGTTGCAAGAGTTTCATGCAGGAGAATGTGGTGGCCATTTAAACTAAAAGGTCACAGCCAAAAAAATACTCAGAGCTGGATTTTACTGGCCCACCTTGTTCGCAGATGTGCATCAAAAGGTAACAGCATGTCATCAGTGTCAACTGTTTGAAGGCAAAAGGAAACTCCTTCCTTTACCTTTGAAACCGATCTCAGTTGAGGCACCTTTCCAGCAATGGGGGCTCGATTTCATTGGAGAAATTCACCCACCTTCTTCAGGCCAGCACAGGTGGATTCTCACGGCCACCGATTATTTCACCAAGTGGATTGAGGCAGTACCGAGCAGGCAAGCCACTGACTCTGTTATTATCAAATTTCTTGAAAACAATATTTTGTCTCGTTTTGGTTGTCCTAGAAAGATCATTACTGACAATGCAGCTACCTTTCGGTTGAAGAAACTCATAGATTTCTGCAACCGGCACCACATTGGCTTGAGGCATTCCACAGCCTACAACCCTCAAGGGAATGGGTTGGCGGAATCTTCAAACAAAACTTTGGTAAATATCATCAAGAAAACATTGCAGGAAATCAAAAAATCATGGCATGATAAGTTGGTGTTTTCTCTATGGGCTGACAGACTGACCACCAAAAGGTCAATTGGTATGTCACCATACCAGCTGGTCTATGGTACAAAGGTTTTTTTCCCCACTTCTTTAGGAGTTCCTGTCATGAAGTTGCTACAAGACGTGCAAGCTGAGCCAAATGACTCATAGAGAAGATTCAACCAGATGATTCATTTGCAACAGACTAGAGAAGAAGTTTTTAACAAAACACAGATCATCCAAGAAAACATCAAGAAGATCTTTGATAAACAAACCAAAGAGGATGATTTTGAGCTGGGAGATCTGGTGTTGAGATGGGATGTCAGGAATGAGGACAAGGGAAAGCATGGGAAATTTGACCATCTGTGGACAGGGCCTTACATGATCCAAGATTTTAGAGGAAACAATGCTTTCTTGCTAAACAACGTCGATGGGTCAGATCTACCAGGAGCACCTGTGAATGGCAGAATGCTGAAACATTATGTCCCACCTCAGTAAAAGAATTAAAGAATTCACTCTCCATTGTACATACCAGTTTAATTTTCATTTTTCACTTACATTTTATGAGTAAGGAACATTTGTCAGTCGGTTGAAGCCCGAAGAGAAGGTCCTAAGTTGCTGACCATTGTTTTTACAAGTTTTGAGAATAAGACCAATGAAGGCTACTAAGCAGATATGTTCAGAATGACAGGAACCAGGATTCTTGGCACTTAATAGGGAAAGTACCAGCCCCAGGTGGAACCACTGTTATCACCCCATAAATTATGGGAATCAACTGATGACTTGGATATTATCTGTATCTGGTGTTTTTATTGACAAATGATTTTTCATTCTGCAAATAATTTGAGAAAAGAAAAAGAGAAAAGAAAAAGAAAAAGAAAAAATAGTAAAAGAAAAGAGGGCATAAAAGAATTGAAAAGAAAATCCCCATGCAATAATAGTAACTTGGCCATACCTTTCAAGCATGGCCAAGTTCTTTTAAATTTTAATGTTGTTAGATTAGTGAATAAATCTGACCAGACTGTCTAATCCTGGTCAGATAGCCCTTAGGTAGAGTAATTTCTTAACCCAACAGTTTAATCTGGGTTAATTGTCCTAGGAAGATAGGTTAGCAGGTAGGTCATTTGCTTTATTGTTCTAGTCCATTAAAACCAGCTTGAAATCAAGATTACACCATGTTCCAAATGCTTAAAAAATAGTCGTTCAAAGTCCCATGGTGGTGTCCCTTTGTAAAATGGAAGAAAAACCCATGAAATGGCTTTTATCCTAAGTTTTCCCCAAGTGCATACGTCCTTTGCTCCTGATCTATGTTTCTTGCACTTATCAATGGTCCCGATCACGACGCTCAGATCTATGATTCACAGAGGTTTCCGGACCCCCTGACCGTTCTGTTTTTAACCAAGGGGGGGGGAGGGTCCGGAATCAGTAATAACATGGGCGCACATCTGGACGGCCCAGGAAAGGGTGCTTAAATCAAAGGTCCACAATAGATTCCGGACCCCTCGGTCCCTTCTGCCTTTAATGGAAGGGGGGGGTCCGGAATGAGGATTAAAGAACGCGCTGAGATCTGCGGCTAGGAAACAAGTGCGCAGATCAATGGATCAAAATGAATTTCAGACCCCCCCTGATGTTCTGCCTTTAACCAAAGGGGGGGGGTCCGGAATTGTTATCCTTTTTTGGCGGGCCCCTCATCATAGGTGGCATAAATCTATTGGTCCTGAAGTCATACCACCATATGCTATCTGACAACCCTTGTCATTCATGGACGTCATCCTCCACTGATGCCACTTGTTCCACTTGTTCCTGATTTGTGTCCCATCCCATAATTGTTGTTAGTCCCTGCTGTCAGTCCCTCACCCCTTTCACTCATGACCGGCCTCCTATTGCGACTTTTACCTCCAATCACCAGCCTCCACGTCACTCGTCCGTATGTTTTATCCACCGTCACCTGCCACATCACCCCCAAGAAGCCCGTTGTCCATTTATTACAGGATAACATACCCGTTATCCTGCTGACCTGTCTCCCGCGTCCAACTGACCTCAGTTTGAATAAAACTACCGTTGTGCCTTTTTCATTCACTATTCGTCCATCGCACCAGAAAACTTATCTCGTATTCCTCCATTGCTTCCCCATCACCTTCATCCATAGTCAATCGACCCCACTAACATATTTTTTATTGCAGGTACTGTTGCAGAGATGGCGCCAAAGCCAAGGCCAGCGGAAGGAGAAGAGAATCATTTTCTTCCTCCTCCTGTTGACCTGGACAAAATCCCGTTGGTGGATAAAGACAGGTTGATCGCAGATACCATTTGCGACTTCGATTTTTCAGACCTCCAGTCATGGCTCCAGGAAGTGTTCCTGGACCAGAGCGATGAGATTGGACTCTGGGAGTCCAATTTGCCCCTGTACCTGTTTCCCCAGATACACCACTTTCCCGAATTTGCCCTCAAAAGCCAAGCTCGTTATATTCCCGACCAGAGGGCCATCGTCTCATCATCTGGAGACATCCTCTACTTCATCACTCCCGAAGACATTGACCAAATGATGCAAATCCCCCGTGCTGAGTCTTTTTCCCCATTCAACCTAGAAATCCTTACAGAGCTGTATCAAAAGATGACTTTTCCCCAGAGAGCTCAAATATTCGAGCTGTTCCTTCCCACCTCCACTCCACTCCCTTCCACAAATCTCCCCTACCTGTCGTCCATTTTCTCCACCAAGGGAAATCATATCATTTCCTCCCTCTGTGCTATGTTAGGATACTATTCCGACCAGTGGGTAGATGAGCCCATTCTGGGTTTTCTATCTATTTTCTCCACAGACGAAAAACCCACCACACAGTTTGATTTCAGTACCTTCTTGGTCGACAATATTCACGAACAGTTCGTGAATTTTGGCACAGAAGGCATGTTCAGATATTCTTCCATATTAGTTTACATGTTTTTTTTCTATCAAGCGGATAAATTCAGTTTTTCTATGCAGAAAATGGATGCAGATGGAAAGCCTCAACCAGTCACAGCGTGGACATCTTTGTTGAAGCACAACTCTGTTGAATATGACTTCAAAGCATTCATTGATCTGTTTTACCACCCTGTGGTAAGCATGTTGAGTGGCAGGCCTGAGCCATGAATAAACGATGAAGTCCAGAGAATTCTACATCTCTCAGACAACGCAAAGACAGGGGACTGGTACCTTTATCAAAACCACACTGAGATCAGAGTTTTCGGGTGCGAATTGGCACCTTACAAACTGCCAAAGTATGTGCCGGTAAGAATCTTTGCGTTAGAGTACATCAGGCAAATCATGAAATCAGATGACATCCACTTTGTATCTCTGAAGAAGAAGCAGCAATTGAGAATCAAGGGGCAGATTGGTTCTTTCATCTGCAATAGTCGAGGCACCGGGGAAGAAGCTGACAGAATGTTGAAGGAGATGAAATTCTTTACGAGTTTCATATGGCACTATGATCCATGCGGGATCATTTCAGAGATGCGGGTAAAAAATAAAAATATTCCATATGTTCACGAGACCAAGCCCGAGATTGAGAAATATGTTAATCAGACAGTGTGGGTGCCTGACACCTTGGTTGAAGTTGAGCAACAGGTTCCCCCAACAACTGTGCAACAAACTGCCACGCCACAGGTCCCTAAGGAGAAGAGGCCTTGACAAGAGTCATCTCCACCTGTAACAGAGGTATCATCAGAAGAGTTCCAAATGCACACCAAGAGGCCAAAGATAGTTTCAACGTCTGGTGCGACAGTAGAAAAAGAGGCCCCGCCTACCATAGTAACTACCATAGTAATCAAGCCGGTCATTCCACCATTTGGTTCGAGCCTTTATCAAGGTATTACCACGACAGTACCAAAGAAATCCACAAACTCTCCTCTGAACGATCAGCCAGGCAAGATTGTGCCTAAATTAGGCATCTTCGAGAAATACGAGATGATCAAGAAGAAGAATCAAACCCTTACTAGCAACACTTATGCCCAGTTTCGGAAACAAACGTCGACTGCACAGCATAGACTGTTGTCTGCATTCGACATAGAGAAGGGTAGGATGCACATGGCCTACCTCCAAGCGCATGTACCAGATCCCAAGGTGATCTCAAACTACAAGAGAGCCACCTTCGAATTCCAGGCTAAGGACGTACACCCAGCAGATCAGATGGATCTGCACAAACAAATAGGGGAGATGGTTTTTCACACATTGGCACATGCTTCAGCTTCTGTAGCGAAATTTCAGGTATCATTGAACAATGCTCAAACGCTGCTCAAGTTGGAGAAGATATCTTCTTTTGCGAAGGACAATCGAATCAAAACGTTGGAGGAGCTAGTCCTCAAGATTGGCTATGATCCCTCGAATGTCAAAGCTACAGAAGAGATGATAAAGAAAAAGAATGCAAACATCGCTTCCTTGAGGAAACAGTTGAAACTCCCGCCCATAGAAGACTCACAGGCTAAGGAGATAGCAGAGAAGGAAGGCAAGAAGGACGAAATTCTCAAGCTGCTCATGGAGAAGAACACCCAGCGTAAAGAGATGGAAGAAGAGATGGAGAAACTGCTAAAGGAGAAAGAACAGCTGAAGTCTATGGAGGCCATTCCATTGACTGCTATCCCAATCTCAGGGACAAACACAGCAATAGTAACAGCACTTCCATCCGCAACACCAGTGACACCATAGGAAGGCACAACCGATCTCTCCAAATCAATGGAGAAAATGAACCTGCAAGAGACAGAAATCAGCAGGCTTAAGAAAGAAGTTGACAACCTCCAGGAACTCAAAACTTCTTTCCAGATCAGTCTTTCCAAAGAGAAACAGGTAACTGAGCATCTAAAGAAAGAACTACAGCAGTTCCAAAAATAGAACATGGCAGGGAAGACTTTGGTTGAGGTCAAAGAGAATGTATGGACAGATATCACAAAGTCCATGAATGAAATCTGGCCCATGATCCAAATCATGTTTGAACAGAACGAGTTGGTCCAGAGGAGTAAACAGGCCATTGAGAAGATCAGAGTGGAATTGGGAGATAGACCAACTCAGGCAAATGATATAATCAGATTCCTCAATTCCAAGACCAGAGAAGAGCTAGAAGAGTTGAAGATAGAGGACAGAACAGAAACCATCCTTAAGGTCAAAAGAGTTTTGACCAAGAGGGGATTGATGCTTCAGCTAGAAGAAAAATTTCAGACCATGGACCTGGGGGTACAAAAGTTTTTCAGTAAGATCGATGCTCTCCAAAAGAAAGGCCTACCTGGTCTGAAGGTCATTAATGACAAACTAATGACACTCCATGATTACAAGAAGAAATTAGCTGAGGTGTTTAAGGACGGTTCAAGGTTCGCTAGCATAAAAGGGAGCATCACTGGCAAAGCATTCCTGGACGCCCTTCAATTTGACATCAGCATCCAACACGAGATTCGATACATTTTCCTCACTAAGCCCACATTCGCCAAATATACAGAAATGGACGAAGTGTATCGGAGACTTCTCAAAGTCACGGTGCCTAGTCACATCAAATGGGAGGAACTCTGCGATCTGCTCGATTAGCAGATGAGTTGTCTTGGTCCAGTCACCTGTCCAGTCAGAAGAGGTTGTGCAAAAACCTCGCCAATGGCCTACCCCAGAAATTCCGCATGCAGTTGCACCAAGTCACCAAGCAGTTTTGATCAGTTAAATTAGTTAGACTAAAAATAGAATGAGCACGTCCTGGTCAGTTATGACAGGAACGTTTGTAATTTGAATTATAAATACTTCACTTTTCGAAGCATTGAGGGTTGTTGTTCTTTACACCCAAACGCTATCAAACTATAACTATTTTTGAAGAGATCGGCCATTAATAAAGAGGAAGCACTTTACAGGATTCTTGCGTGTACTCACTAGTGACGTTTTTCTCTAAGTTTAATGTTTTCCTTGCTTTGTGATAATATTGTTTTCTGAAACTAATCTTTAAAAGTAACGTATGTTGCAGGATTTATCTTAGATACCTTGTTTTCGACTTTAAAGATTTTAATGTTTGTCTTCTAAGGTTTTCAATTAAGGAATTCTTAATTGCTTCTTAGTTGAATGTATCTTTCTCATCTTTTCTTCTTTCCATCATTTAAATTATTGAAGATCCAGTGAGTATATTATCTCGCCCTGTTGAAGTATTTCTTTTGCGTTTATGGTTTGTATCTCATGTTTATTTTAACACACACCCCATAGCCCAATGGATGTGTAGACTGTATCAACCAATTCAAAAAACACTTTACAACTAAAACCTACCTGTTTCTTTACCTAGCCTAACATATGAAGTTAAAAAGCAAAGCTAAATCATATAGAGAGATCCCTCTCTGAATCTGGAAGGGCTAGATTCCCAGCTTTAAAAGTGGTTGGATAAAGTTACCTTTGTAAATCTCCTCTGTTTCAACCTCTAGGAAATTTACCAAGTGCTAACATGGTCCATCTCATGTACTGGTCCTCATAGTTGCCAACAGGGTAGTATTGTTCCTTTACCGCATCCACAAAAAATTCTCAAATGGGCACGGCCCCATATATTCCAGAATCCTCTGTGGAACTCTGCTCCCAGTAAGTTTCCCACCAATGTTTGACATGGGGGAGAGCCTTAAGGAGTGCGAAGGTGATCTTTTCCTTGTCTGAAAAATTACGAACAGAGAAATAACCTTCTAGCAGATTTAACCATTTATCTAGGGCATCTGCATCTATTTGACCTTCAAATACGGGAATATCAAAACTAACCTGTACCTTGAAAGGTGAGGTGCCTCCAAAGTGGTCGCTTGATGAAGATGCGCCTGATGCTATCGGCAGGTGTTGAAGGATGTGGGAAAAATTCTCCATCATTTTGTCCCTCTGTCGCGTGAGAGCTTGCTCAAGCAACAGACTGATAGGATCGTCTGCTCCATCATTTTTCTTTTCTTCTGCCATTGAGGGTTTCTTGGGTGTGCGAGACCGATTTTCCTCGAGAGAGACAATCTCAAGAGCCAACTTGCTATACTCGGACCTCGTCGGGGACATGCACTGAAAAACGATCAAGAGCAGCATGCTCTGATACCACTGATCCAGATTATTTTCGGCACGAAATGAGAGCGGAGATATAATAAAGAAATGCACAAAGATATTGAAGATATTCAATAATATAACAGAAATGTATCAGAGATGCAACCATAAACATAGATATACAATAATACATTATTTCTATTAATCAAAGAAATGTACAAAGACTGTAAAAATACAGAGTGAAAGACTCGCTAGAATGGTGGCAACTTATCTCTGAGAAGAGATGTGATGGCTACTCGCATTCGCAAGAAGATGATTACAATGAGGCTTGGAAGACCCTTTTACAATAGATGGGAATGCCAAAAGTCCTAGACATCCAAAAACCTAACCCTAGGAGATGAAGCGCCAAAATTCATGTGGGCCCCGTTTGGGTAAGTGAGTACATCAACTTCCCGGGGTCGTAACTTTTGCATATGATCTTCGTTTTAAGCGTGTGATAGCTCGTTGGAAAGGTATTGTCGAGGAGATTCATTTTGGGGGCTCAATTGTGCCTTCGGCTATCATTGAGAACCTCGATCTTGAAAAACCTTCATTTGGACCCTCAAAATGGCCCCCGAAGTTAAAACCTTCTAAAAATAGTAAATTGCCAAAATGGCCAGAAAACTGTTTTGAGCCATTTGGAAAAGGTGGCTGGCCACCGATATCCACCTAGATCAATCCTCCCTCATTAGGAAGCAATGGTCTCCATTGCATTGAGTTCTCGGGGGAGAGGGAAAAGCATTTGTTGAATCTGCATCTTGGTGAGCTGCTTGTCTTGCTGGAGAAGTCGCACTGCTTAGTTTGTGGAAATCTGTCACGAACCTGTGGCTAGAAGGTTTGGACCTTTTTAACCAGTCTGACTATTTTAGATGACTATGTGCAGAAGGAATATTCGTGCTTTGCTGCAACCTTGTCGACCTGCTTCTGTTGGACAGAAGGTGCTTGGGCCGAGGTTGTGGTGGCTGCAGTATCCTTCTGTTCACCCTTTGAACAGATTGTGGAGAAGATGAATTTTGTAGTATGAGATACTACCTTGCGGCACTGTTTAGGTGGGGCATTAGTTGGAACTACCTCTGGTATCCTCTAGAGATGACCCCCCAGAGTAATAATGACACTACGGGGTCGAGACTCGTAGATAGCATGGCATTTCCACATATATGGCTGGCCCAAGAGAACATCACATATATCCAGTGGGGCAACATCACATAATACCTCATCCTTGAAGGGTTGGATGTCGTATGACAATCGACACTGTTGGCTGACATGAAGATCTCGTCCTTGGTGAAGCCACCCAATGCTGTATGGTTGCGGGTGTGGTGTTGTCGACAATCCCAACTGTTTGACAACCTCTGTTGAGATGAGGTTCTTCTGGCTTCCACTATCAACAATAAATTGCAGTGGGGTCTCCTTCACCCACATCTGTGAATGAAAAAGGTGCTCCCCCTCTTCTGGATCTGTTGGTTCTTCTGGTTGAATTGTTGCGATCGCGACAATAGCAGTGGGGTCTGCGTCGATGATCTGTCTTTTACCAGTATTTTCAGAATCAGATTCTGAATCATGGTTCGGCTCCTTGTCTTTGATCTCGGCCACCAATGACTGTTTTGAGCGACATTCGTCGGTGTTGTGCCAGGGGCTTTTGTGGAAATCGCACCATTTTCCGGTGTCCTTCTTTGTCTTCCCGTGACCCTTCTTTTCCTGTGTCTTGGACTAGTTTTCGGGAGACTGTTTGTTAGGGTTGTCTTTGTCATACTTTGGTGGTTGTTGCGGATTTGCAGACCCAAATTCCCATTTGTTCTAGTGCTTAAATTTCTTCTCAATTTTAACAGCATATCGATAAGCAGCACCGAGTGATGAGATGTCCAGAAAATCCATTTCAGTCTGGATGTATTTGTGTAGAGCCCCACGGTATTTCAGAACCAAATGTCGTTCAGAGTCTTTGATACCTAGCTTGGTGCACAAGGTATGGAAGCTATTGGTGAACTCCGAAACTGATTGGCCCTTCTCTTGTTGTAGTGTGGTCCATCTCATGTACTGTTCCTCATAGTTTCCAACAGGGTAGTACTGTTCCTTTACCGCATCCATAAAAAATTCCCAAGTGGGCATGGCCCCATATCTTCCAGAATCCTCTGTGGAACTCTACTCCCAGTAAGTTTCCCACCAATGTTTGACATGGGGGAGAGCCTTAAGGAGTGCGAAGGTGATCTTTTCCTTGTATGAAAAATTCCGAACAGAGAAATAACCTTCTAGCAGATTTAACCGTTTATCTAGGGCATCTGCATCTATTTGACCTTCAAATACGGGAATATCAAAATTAACCTGTACCTTGAAAGGTGAGGTGCCTCCAAAGTGGTCGCTTGATGAAGATGCGCCTAATGCTATCGGCAGGCATTGAAGGATGTGGGAAAAATTCTCCATCATTTCGTCCCTCTGTCGCGTGAGAGCTTGCTCAAGCAACAGACTGATAGGATCGTCTGCTCCATCGTTTTTCTTTTCTTTCGCCAATGAGGGTTTCTTGGGTGTGCGAGAGCGAATGTCCTCGAGAGAGACAAGCTCGAGACCCAACTTGCTATACTTGGACCTCGTCGGGGACATGCACTAAAAAACGATCAAGAGCAGCCTACTCTGATACCACTGATCCGGATTATTTTTGGCACAAAATGAGAGCGGAGATATAATAAAGAAATACACAGAGATATTGCAGATATTCAATAATATAATAGAAATGTATCAGAGATGCAACCATAAACATAGATATACAGTAATACACGATTTCTATTAATCAGAGAAATGTACAAAGACTGTAAAAATACAGAGTGAAAGACTCACTAGAATGGTGGCAGCTTATCTCTGAGAAGAGATGTGATGGCTACTCACATTCGCCAGAAGATGATTACAATGAGGCTCGGAAGGCCCTTTTACAATAGACGGGAATGCCAAAAGTCCTATACATCCAAAAACCTAACCCTAAGAGATGAAGCACCAAAAGTCATGTGGGCCCCGTTTGGGTAAGTGAGTACATCAACTTCCCGGGGTCGTAACTTTTGCATACGATCTCTGTTTTAGGCATGTGATAGATCGTTGGAAAGGTATTGTCGAGGAGATTCATTTTGGGGGCTCAATTGTGCCTTTGGCTATCATTGAGAACCATGATCTCGAAAAACCTTCATTTGGACCCTCAAAATGGCCCCGGAAGTTAAAACCTGCTAAAAATAGTAAATTGCCAAAATGGCCAGAAAACTGTTTTGAGCCATTTGGAAAAGGTGGGTGGCCACTGATATCCACCTGGATCAGGGGAATTCCCAAGTATTTCGTTGGTAGTGTTTTACGTTCAAAACCACTAATGTTGGCTAGGTTTCTTTGGATTGCAAGATTAGTGTTGAAGAAATAGATCATGGATTTGGAGTGATTGAGCTCCACCCCTGAGGCTTCCCCAAAGTCTTCTAATATTCTTTTATAGGTTTTGGCTTCCTCGACCGTGGGTGTTCCATGGAGTAGGGTGTCATCAATGAACTGTTGGAGAGTGGAGGTTGGACAATCTTCGAAGGGTTTAATGCCTTTTATATCCCCTGTTGCAGTTGCGCTTTTTATGCTTCTACTGAGCCCTTCCATCATCAGGATGAACAGGAAGGGGGACAATGGGTCTCCTTGTCTGATGCCTCTTGAAGGCCAGAAGGGTTTTGTTAGGGCTCCATTAATTAGTAGCGAGTAGCTTATCATTGAGACTAGATTGACAATCCAATTGATCTAGTGTTGTTCAAACCCAAAGAATTCCAGTGTTTTGTCCATATAGTGCCAGCTAATCTTATCGTAAGCCTTTTCCAGGTCAAGTTGGATTATCATCCCCCCTCTCCTTTGTATTTTTAGCGTGTGTATAAGTTCATGGGCATGGATGATGTTATCCAGTATTTTTCTTCCTTCTACGAAACCTGCCTGCTCCTGTGAGATTAGTGTGGGTAGGAGTGGTTTTAGTCTATTAGCTATGACTTTGGAGATTATCTTATAGACAACATTGCATAACGTTATCGCCTTTAGCGATCTGGGGTCCTTGCTTCATTTTCTTTTGGGATTAGAGTGATCATTGTGGCATTTAACGCTTTCAAGATGGTGGTCGAGTGTTTGGAATCTTCCACCACCCCATAAACATCATGTTTAACCACTTCCCAGTAGGCTTTGAAAAATTCCACTGTGAAGCCATTTGGGCTTGGGGCCTTTCCATTGGGCATTTCCTGGACCACTTGGTCGATTTCCTCCTTTGTTATGGGTTTTTTTAGATTGATGTTTTTTTCCTCTGTGACCAACCTGGGGATGTGTTGAGTTATCCTTTGTATGGCCTTAGTTCTGTCTTGGTTGGGTTCCTAGGCTATCCCCTGGAAGTGATTAACCAGTGTATTTTCAATTTCCTTATGGGATTCTCTTTCGATCCCATCCTGATCCCTAATTTTCAGAATTTTGTTGTGGGTTCTTCTTGCAATGATGGTTCTCTGAAAAAGCTTGGTATTACGCTCCCCTTCCTTGAGCCACCTGATTCTAGACTTCTGGTGCCAGAGAGTTTCTTCCAATTGGCATATTGTTTCCCATTCCTGGTTCATTTGGATCTCTTCTCTTTTCCGATCCTCTGTGTAACCCTCGTCTATGCAGAGTTCCTGGAGTATCCTCATTCTATCCTCGATATTTTTTTTTCCTTGGTTTATGTTCCCAAATATTTCCTTGTTTCACTCTTTGAGTTTGTGTTTGATGTACTTGAGTCTCTTATATAGTTTGAACATCCTTTTCCCTTGATCTGGTAATTCCTCCTACCACCATTGGTTGATGTGCTCCTTGAAGGTGGGATGTTCGATCCAAAAATTTTCAAATCTAAAAGGCCTATTCTTCGGAGTGGTTTGGAAGTTGCTTCCAATTGGACTGGCCAATGGTCTGAACCCCCCCATGGAAGGATGTTTCACTCTAAGTTTATTCCTTGCATAATGATGGATTCTGACACCAGGAATCTATCGATCCTTGTAGCTACTTGGTAGTGATTACTCTATTTTTTATTCCAGGTGAATTGGCCATTGTTGGTTCTGATGTCTACCATCTCCATTGTATCAATGAAAGCTGAAAATTCCTTCGCATCTCTATCCAATCTTTTGGTGGCCCATTTTTTCTCTGCAAGTGTCGTGATTATGTTGAAGTCCCTTGCCAAGATCTAGTGGAGGTTGCGGGACCTGGCCTTTAGATTTTCTAGGTCTACAAGCATTTTCCTTTTTTCCTCCAACCTCTGGGGGACCATACACATTGGTGCATAGGATCACCTCGGTGTTACCTATAATTTGCATGTTAACCGAGAGTGTGTGTCTCATAGCTTTAGCTGCTAATAGGTTCAGTGATTGTGGGTTCCATAAGGTGAGTATACTGCCTGCCATCTATTGGCCTTCGAAAACCAACATCTAGTACTTACTCCAATGATTTTTACTGATTGTTTCCATTCTGTCTACAATGCATTTTGTCTCTTGAATGAAACATAGGTCGGGTTGTTTCTTACTCAATCTATTTTTAAGGATTCTTTGCTTTCGTGGGTTGTTTAGGCCTCTTATATTCCATGTTATAATATTCATTTAAACATGTGGGGGGAGTTGGGAAAGAGATTTTTTATCATACCTGAATTTATCAGTAGGGCTACACTGTTTGATTTCCTTCCTTTCTTCCATTTCGTTCGCTTGGGTGAATGTTGTGGGTTTCCCTCGCCTATTTTGATTCCCGAGTGTCCTATTTTGTCATGCGTATGCTTGAATCCTATGGATTTTTCTTCCTCCCTTAGAAGGAATAGGTATTGGATATGATCTAATTGCTCCAATGGTACATTGTCTACTCCCTACTTTTCCATTGCTCCAAGATGTTCGGGAGATCTATTCCTTCCCTTTCCACAATGTCTTTGAGATCGGGATATTTTGTGCCTACCTTGCTTGGTGTCATATCTGAATCTCTGCCTACCTCTTGCATTGGGGTGTTGGCGTCTTCGATTCCTCCTTCTATAGGACTTGCGCTACCTCCCTGTTCTCTCTTGTTGCTTGGAATATCAGTGTTCTCCTGAGTTGCTTGTTCCCTAGCTACTCTAGATTTTGTCTTTTCCTTTCCTCCTTCTTCCCCTTAGTTAGCCCTGTCTCATCCTTTTGGTCTACTCCTGACTTCCAAGTTGTTTTCTGTTGGGGCTTTGCTTGGTTTCTTGTTTACTATGTTTCTGTGGTTCGGTTTTACAAACCCGTCCTCATCCTGTTGTGCTTTGGTGTTTTTCGTTTCTTGTTTTTTATTGAGAGGACATTCTCTGATTAAGTGTCCATGTTCATGGCATCTTCTGCATCTAAATGGGATCTTCTCATAATCGATGCTTTGTATCCATTCCTCATCCCTGAATTCCAAGCTTATGGCTTTTGTGAGTGCCCTCGACACTTCCATCTCTATGCAGATCGTTGCATATATATCTCCCTTTTAGGGTTGCCTCCGATGTCTTGACATATTTTCCAAGTTTGTTCCCGATTGATTCAAAGGTGGATGACAACCAATAGTCTAGCGGTAAGGAGTAAAACCTCAGCCAGACTGGGACGTTTTTGAAGGTTTCTTTCTATGGGGAGAATTTTTCCTTCCACGACCGCATGTACAACCCTACTAAGGCGTGGAAGTATGCCCCCCCCTCAAAGACTTTATCCTTGTCCTCCAGGTTCATGAAGACTACTGTGAAGAATCCTTTCGAACCCAGGTGGTTTTCCACTTCTCCACTTGGCTTCCATTGATATTTTATCCAGTTGCGCAATGTTCTTTTTGTGGACCACAACCCCATGAATTTGTAGATTAGTGCATGCGTCTTCATCTGGTCCCAATAGAGTTGCATTTGTGGGTCTTCCAATATAACCTTGGTTATCATTGATGTTTTAGGTTTACATGGGTTGCAACCATCTGCCCCACTGGGGTTCGCTGGTTCCTGCGCAACCTTCTGGGTTTCCCTTGTTTCCTCCCCCACGCGATCCCTTTTTTCCTGGTTCTTTTCTGATCCTAATCTCAAGGTGCTCGTCAACGGTTCTTTGAACCCCATGCCTCTTGGGTTCTTTGAACAAAGAGATACTATTTCTATTAATTTTTTAAATAAAAATAAATGATTTCCAATTTAATAGTTACAAAAAAAATGCTATAAATTTGTATAGCTTTCTTAAATGAAAATGAAAATCATCTTATTAACAAATTAAATATGTTTTCAAATTCTAATGATCGGCCAACAAACACTCAAATTAATAGTCAAACATACATCTTTTCCACACTCCAAAAGATTCCAAATAAATGTGTGAAGAAAAAGTGAAGCTTGAGACAAGGGGCATTTATATCAAATATAGATGTCATGATAACGTTTTACTCATTGTTTGGAAGTATGATGGTTTGATGTATAATGTTATTTCATTGTTTGGAAGTATGATGGTTAGATGTATAATGTTATTGTGATATTTTTTTATGTACAAGGTTTGTTGTTGTTGTTAAATTTTTAAGGTTACAGTCAAGCCATACACCTACGGAGGTATACATACCCTTCCTCCCTCTGGATTTGAACTTGTGACCTCTTAGGAGGAAACACATGTTCTTAACCATTAGGCCCACCAATTAATATATATATATATATATATATATATATATATATATAATAAAAAGAATTTAGGATCAGAGGCTAAATTGTAATTGGAATAGTGTATGATATCAAATATGGGACTAATGCTAAATGTTATTAAAATAGGCATGCTCTTATTAAAGGTAATAATGATAACAATGTACATTAGTTTTATTGTGGATATTATTTCGAGTGAAACCTCTTTTGGTTTTGAAGTAAGACCTAATAGTGCTTCTAATTGGTCAAAAGTTATTCTTCCTTTGATGCAAAGAAAGACCTAGAGGCATATGGAAAAAGACTATGAATCATTTTAAGTGGCATGGTTTTGGAGATAATAGTTATTGATGTTTTTATCACCTTTAATTAAAAAAATAAACTCGTAATCTTTTTAAAATAAAAAAAATTAACTATTTATCTTCAAATAATCCTTACAATAATTATGAAAAATTAAATTACTCATAAATTCAAATTTAGCTCAAATAGCTTTTATTATCATAGATATTTTTTTCATAATGTTTTGTAAAGTTTGTAAAAAAATATTATTCATTTTAATTTTTTCAAAAATAAAAATATTTTTTTTTATATAAAATTTGAAAATACAATTTTTTTTTTGTTGGTTAACAACATTGACATTGACATGACATTTTTTTATCTCATTTTAAAATATTATTTAAAAAAAAAAATCACTTATTTAATGAAGTAATCTACAACATAACTTAAACCTCCATTCAACACATGTCCAAAGTTCAACCACCAAAGCATGTTCCCAATAAAATGATTTCTATATCCATAATTATTAAGTTAACACAACTCCACACATACGAAAAGGGAAAAGTGATTCCTTCACTAAGTTTCCTCGATTGCATTCTGACAAAGACATCATCACTCAAAATGTGGTGATATACTCATTATTAGTTCTTGCCGAAGGCCTGGGACTATAGCAATCATTTTTGCATTGACTGCTAATTAGTTTGTGTGTTGACAAAAAAAATATCATTTTTTTTTATAGTTCAACTTTGTTGCAAGCGATTCATTTTTTTTCCCGACTTGTGATTGGTCCTTCAAAACAACATCTTATTGTCGGGCCAACGGCGAAAATTTAATCCCACACACTTAGCGAGTGATTGGAACATGTGCATGTATGAGTGTGAGACATGTGCATGTACAGGTGAGGAACTGGTGCATGTTCAGTGCGGGACTGGTGTTGGTGCATGTTCAGTGCGGGATGGGTGCATAATGGGTGCATGCACAAAGTGTTGCATACATGAGTCTCAAACCCTGTCGAAGGCCTGAGACTATAGCAATCATTTTTGCATTGTGTGTTGACCAAAATATTACCCTTTTTTTCTATAGTTCAACTTTGTTGCAAGTGATTCAATTTTTTTTCCCGACTTGTGATTGGTCCTTCAAAACAACATCTTATTGTCGAGCCGACGACGACAATTTAATTATACATGCTTAGCGGATGGTTGGAACATGTGCATGTACAGGTGTGGAACATGTTCATGTACGGGTAAGATGTGTGTATGTGTGTGTGTGTGTGTGTGTGTGTCGATTTTAATACCAACTAATAGATGTACCTATGCGGGGATATACTTATGTGGAGGTGTGTCTCTGCACACAAGCATCAATGCATTTCACATTACAACATCAAATAATTATTTAATATTAAATAAATAATAAATAATATTAAATAATGAACATACAATGTACATGTACGGAACCATAGTTGTGCAGGGATATATCTATGTGAAAGTCTATCCTCTATGCAAAAGTCTTTGCACATAAGAAACAACCCATTCCACGTTGTAATATTAAATAATTATTTAATATTAAATTAATAAATAATATTAAATAATGCACATACAATATATGGGTATGAAACCACAGCTATGCAGGGATATACCTATGGAAAAGTCTTCGCACATAAGCAACAACTTCGTTGCAATATTAAATAAACAATTATTTAATATTAAATAATTGATAAATAATATTAAATAATGCACATACGTTGTATGTATATGAAACCATACATGTGCGGAGATATACTTGTACAAAAGCCTTCACACATAAGCAACAACCAATTGCACATTGCAATATTAAATAATTAATAACAAATTAATAAATAATATTTAATAATACACATACGAGTAGAGAACCATAGTTGTGCGAGGATATACCTGTGCAAAAGTCTTTGCACATAAGCAACAACCCATTACACAAAACAATATTGAACAATTAATAAACAATTAATTATTTAATATTAAATAATTAATAAACAATATTGAATAATGCACATACGATGTATGGGTATTAAACCATAGTTGTGTGGGTATATACATGTGCCAAAGAATGTTTAGACTACATCTTAGATAATGCACATACTGATCTGAAAACGATCCAGAAGCCTGATAGGGCTTGAAAAATGCTCAAAAATGAAAGTGCTCGGAATGCGACGAAACCTGTGCCATTGCGTCTGGCTCGTCTTCCTGATTCCGGTGGTATAATTTTTATGTCAAACGGAGTCCGTATGGAGAAGATATCACGTTCTGTCCGAAAAGTTAAACAGGCAAAAATTGGAGCTGACTGGACAGGTCGTACAGTGCTGACGTGGCATGTCCGTACGGTGACGTGGCGGTACCAGAATACGACACGTGGTAGACCATACGGAAGGACACGTGGCGTCACCAGGACGTGCCACGTGTCACACGGATTTGGCGTTTTCAGGGTACAGTTGGACCAATGTTGAGGTGACACGTGTCACCACTCACAGGGTGACACGTGGCAGGATG
The DNA here is from genome assembly GCA_009831015.1 of Picea engelmannii. Taxonomy (NCBI): domain Eukaryota; kingdom Viridiplantae; phylum Streptophyta; class Pinopsida; order Pinales; family Pinaceae; genus Picea; species Picea engelmannii. Next base: position 275,062 of record ML792409.1, on the reverse strand, counting down.
ACGTCAGCATTGACGTGGCGACCGTACGATGACGTGGGCTAATCGGCGTTTGACACGTGGAATGACGTGGCAGGTCCGTACATGGGACACGTGGCAGCATCAGGGAGTGCCACGTGGCATGCTGATTTGACACTTTTGGCATGCGGTCGAACCAATATCGAGGTGACACGTGTCACCACTCACAGGGTGACACGTGGCACCAGGTGACGTCATCGGATGACATGGCCGCACGACAGATCAACAGTTGGCAGTACGGCGGTTTACGTGGCAAACAGGTGGCCCAATCAAATGATGACACGTGTTGAGTTCAGGTTGGTTGAAAAGGGTGCCACGTGGCCCAGTCGTGGGCAGCCACGTGGCACCCCATTGTTGGTGGTTTTGGTTATACGGCGAGTTGGTTGAACGGTTGGCCCGTGGTTTGGTCACATGCCATGTGACCTGGGCTACCTCTGTTGTGCGCGCCTAATATAACTCTTGGCCCGTGATTCCGGGCGCTATTCCATCAGCAATAGAACGCGGGCGGTTCCAAACCATTGAGCCCCCGGGCCTATCCATTAACCACGAGACCGGGAGCTGCGCCGACGGGGGCTATGCCACATATAGCACGGGGTTGTTAACATTTAGCCCACGGTTCCAAACAACCCGCCACGTGACCAGGAGCAGGGCGAGAACAGGGGCCAGCGCGCTATGGCGCGTGGCCATATGCATGGCCATATGACCATAAAAATAGGGGGCACGCGCCGAATTGGGGGCCTAGCGCCCAATAACTATTGAAAAGTGGGTTTTAAACAAACATTTGGTTATTTTCAAATTAATTGTAGCTATATTTAGCAGAAATACTCCATTTTTGGGGGATATTGGGCATTTTTGGAGGCCAGATTCTTGGAGGAAGTTGGGGATGTGAAACCAACTCCTTTACTATATAAACCAGGCCTGTTTGAGGCTAATGGACAGTCATTCAGAGCAGAGTTATGCTGAAGGAAAGCTAAGCCAAAGTCAGTTTGTTGCAGGGAAGCCCTTGAGGTGGAAACGCTGTCGGATCGTTTCTGGGAGCTTGGAGCATCAGTTTTGCATGCCGTTTCTTTTGCAGGGTTCTTGAGATCTGTGACTAGAAGACCAGATCAGTCTTGTAGCCTTTGGGCATTGCTGAGATGTAATTTTGAGCACTTGAGCAGAAATAAAGAAGCCTCCCCCACAAGGAAAAAGGCCCGGAGACGTAGGCAAACATTGTGCCGAACTCCGTTATCAACCTACGTTCTTATGGTTTGCTGTTCATTATTGTTTTCAGATCTGTATATGTGTATTTGACTGATATAATCCTCTTTTTCCTCATTCTTTCATTAAATTCTCAAATGGTTAAATTATTCATGCAAGTTAAAACTCAACCATAATCATAAAAGATCCTGCCGGATCACATACAATGTACAGGTACGGAACCATAGTTGTGTGGGGATATACCTATGCAAAAGTTTTCACACATAAGCAGTAGCCCATTGCACGTTGCAATATTAAATAATTAATAAGTAATTAATTATTTAATATTAAATAATGGATAATTAATTGATAAATAATATTAAATAATGCACATATGGAACCATGGAACGATAATTGAGTGGGAAGATACATGTGCAAAAGTCTTCGCACATAAGTTGGAACTCATTGAATAATGCACATACCATATACGGGTACATAACCATAGTTGTGTGGATATATACCTGTGCAAAAGTCTTCACACATAAGAAACAACCCATTGCACATTGCAACATTAAATAATTGATAAATGATATTAAATAATGCACATATGATGTACAGGTACGAAACCATAGCTATGTGCGGGGGATATACCTATGCGGAGGTGTGGATAAATAGTCAAAGCAAAAGTCTCTGCACGTGATTAGTTTTTGAGTTGAGAAAAAATTTATCTCTTTTTTCCATAGTTTAAGTCTCTGCATATATGATGCATGGGTACGGAGCAATGTTGTGCAAAAATCTCTGCACATAAGCAACAATGCAGTGCACATTGCAATATTAAATAATTAAATAAGTATTAATTATTTGATATTATTTATTAATTACATTTCACACTCCGCGAATTGCACATTAATAAATAATACCATACATGATATATGTGTGCGAAGGTGCAGACAAACCGTTAAAGCAAAAGTCTCTGCACATACGATGTATAGATACATAACCATATTGTGTGGGGATATACCTATGCAAAATCTTCACACATAAGTAGTAGCACATTGCACATTGAAATATTAATTAATTAATTATTATTATTATTAAATAATTGCATATTGTCCATTGCACATTAATAAATAATACAATACCTATGCGGGGAAATACATTTGTGAAGGTGCAGACAAATGGTCAAAGCAAATGTCTCTGCACATACGATGTACTGGTACAAAACCTTGATTGTGTGGGGATATACATGTGCAAAAGTCTTTGTAAATAAGCAACAATCCATTGCACATTGCAATATTAAATAATTCATAATTATTTAATATTAAATATTAAATAATTCATAAATAATATTAAATAATTCATAAATAATTAATTATTTAATAAAGTGCACATTTCATATTGCGCATTGCACATTAATAAACTTGTGCAGGGATATGCATGTGAAAAAGTCTTTGCACATAAGCAACAACGCATTGCACATTGCAATAATAAATAATTAATAATTAATTAATAAATAATATTAAATACTAAATAATTATTTAATAAATTGCACATTGCATATTGTTCATTGCACATTAATAAATAATACCATACATATGCACCTGTGCAAAGGTGTTGACAAATCGTCAAAGCAAAAGTCTCTGCACATAAGCATCAGAGCATTGCACATTGCAATATTTAATAATTAATAAATATTTAATAATTAATTGATAAATCATATTAAATAATTAATAATCAATTAATTACTTAATGCATTGGACATTGCACATTAATAAATAATACCATACCTATGCGGGAATATAGCTGTGCGAAGGTGCAGATAAATGTTCAAAGCGAAAGTCTTCATATATACTGTGTTTTACTAAGTTTTACTTGACATTGAACACTTTGTGTTTTTGCTTATTTTTACAAAGTTTTATACTAACTATTTTTACTTTATTCTTATCATTCTCCTCTTTGCATAGATAATAATGTTTTTCTTTTTTTATTATATGAATTTTATTTTGACAAACAATTTATTCATTATCTATGCATCTAGTTATACTAAGTTTCATTGTTCTGTGTATATTTCCTACTCGACAACATATATTTCCCAGTCGACAGGGACTAATTTTTTTTTTTAAATATTATATATAATAGAATTTAATTTTAAGGTCGCGACCAAGCCAAACACCAAATTCGTGTATGATATCCCTTTGTTTGTGGGTCAAGGGACCCCCTCCTCCACTCAGTGATTTGACTGCTAAAGTCTACGGAGGTATACATACCCTACCCTCCTTTGGATTTGAGCTTGTGACCTCTTATGAGGAAACACATGTTCTTAGCCATTAGGCCCACTCAAGATATATAGATAAAAATAGATTTCAATCTCATAATTACATAAAAGGAAAGTGATGATAGTTGATGGAATGTCCTTTCACCTTCTCTTGGATGATCCAAACTTTTGCATCAAAGTGTATTTTTGTGTGTGTCTGTACTCTTGCATCCAAGTGTGTGTGTGTGTCCATTGGGTATAGCTTGGGTGCGTGAGAGGAGTGTTATCCTCCCCACCCAAGAACAATTCTTGCAAGTAATATGTTGAGCTCTTAATGAGTATACCGTTGTATCAACCTTGAGCGTTGAAGAATCCGGTTTACTCTATATATTATCCTCGAAATGAGGAGAAGTGGGTTTATTCAATATATGTATTTGATGGAATGTGTGTGTGTGTCTCATAAGTTCTTCATTTCAAATAGTTGCATAAGAGTACTTTTTCTCCCAACCATAAGCAATTTATGTGGACATCACCCTTGAATAAGGTTACGAGATGACAAGAATGCAGGACTACCTATAGGTCTTTAACTCTCTTCAAAACTCATTAGATAGTGTTCAATGTTTCAACCATAATATACATCTACCATGAATCCCCTGACATAAATTCATCTAGATTTCTCTACTAGAACCTATTAATTTCCATGAACTACATTTTTGATAAGTCACTCACTAACTCAAACTCATGTATTCCCCATATAAATTCCCTCAACAAACCCTTCATTTTCCAAATTAATTTTTTTTTTAAAAGTATCCATAACGCTAATTTCCTACCTAAAAGATTTGGAACGATAGTGTAACCTCTAAAATTCCTTTACTAAAAAAACCAAGGAAATTTAGACAATCAACTAACTTAGAAAAGTCAAAACCCAATATAGACTTGTACCTTCTCCAATATAGACTTATACAAATCGTACCATGACAATGACAAAAAATCAATATACAAATTGTAACATGACAATCACTTCAACAATTACATTCCCATCAACGATTACATCTCCATCAAGATCAATATACAAATTGTAACATGACAATGACAAAAGATCAATATACAAATTGTAACATTGTAACATGACAATCACTTCAACGATTACATTCCCATCAAGATCAATATACAAATGACAATGACAAAAGATCAATATACAGATTGTGACATGACAATGACAAAGAAATTGGTTCAGTGCAAACTTCATCAACATATTCAATGCAACTTGAAACAATTTGGATGCACCCGTATGAGTGAATGGAAGGAACCTTCCAAAATCAAAATTCAAGGATTATATACATTCCCTTGAAGGAAAGCATCCGTATCAATAAAAGCATGCAAAATGTTTTATGTGAGATGAGTTGTGTAAGTGTTTGAAGGCTTATCAATAGTCATCTAGGCCCTCTTTACCCCGGGAAATAATCTTTACTCTGGGAAATAATCTTAGTTGTTAAAGAGTAAATAAAATAATTCATATTTTATTATTTTATATGTGTTTTTAAGTTTTTCATTTACATTACATTTTAACAAAAGTATTATTATTGAAAATAAAATGATATAACAATATAATAATTTAATTTAATATGAAAGTTTAATTAAAATATCAAATTGATATACAATTTTTATTTATTTATTTATGAGATAAATATTTTTAATAATTTAATATGAAAGTTTGATTTAATATCTATTAAATTGATATAATTTATTTTTATGAGATGAATATTTTTTTACATAATAATTTGATTATTTAATGAGTATGTAGGGTTTTACAGTTTTTATTGATGAAGTATATTTTTCTAGATATAATTGCTTTAGGAGTTTAGAAACGTTCGAAGTTTAGTGTGGACACTCCACTCATTAGGGACATAAAGGTTTTTTGTCCCCAATGATGGGTGGAGTGTCCACTCTAAATGTTGTACATTGCCTCTCTATCCCAAATAATAGATGAAGTGTCCACTAAAAAAAGTTGAACATTTAGAAACCTTTAACACAATTATAAAAATATACTTTAACAATTAATTATTTAATTTACATAAATATAAATATCATATCTCCTTTAAATTTAAAGTTATATATAATTAAAAAAAAAAACTTTATTAACTTAAAAAATAATAAAAAAAATTAATATATTCTTAAATGTAAAGTTGTCAAAATATATGGGAACTTGTAATCCTTTAAATTTAAAATTATATATAATTAAAAAAATATATATATATATATCCTTAAACGTAAAGTTATCAAATATATGGGAACTTTTATTTCTTTACAAATTAATTGTGGTTGGCCTACCCGTATTTACTAGGTAGAATCCTAAATTTAAAAGCATGGTATAAATTATTATAATTTCAATAGTATTAGAACCATATAAATAGTAATATTATAAATATATAAATATAAAACTGTTCAAATATATATTAATTTTTTTTTTTTAAATACTGAAAGATATTTTTTGGATGGGGTGATAGAGACGAGAATGTGTCACATGAAAGATGGTGGAAGCTCTTAATGGTTCATCCTCTTCTTGGTTCTCAGTGATACACGTGGCAACTTTTCTTGATGATTATGCACGATGACGAGTTATGTTAGAAGGTGTTGGAATGACTATGAAGCTCCTCATTTCATTGATGGCCATTCTCCTCGTACTTCATTGTATTTGGAAGGAATACTTTCTAGCCTTGGCAATGAAGGCTCATCAATGAGGAAATATACGAGCCCATGTTATCGTTGCTAGGCCTCTTGATCATAGACAACTTCCTCCATGGCTAGGTTTATCATTCCTTTCATTTCTGCCTCCTATAGCTATGCACTCGCATTACTTTGTAGCTCGTCCTCTATCTTCTAGATCTCCCTATGGTTTCCTTGCCATTCCCTGGTCCCCCCCTCCATTTCCTTGGTGCTTTGGTTCCTTCTGACGGTGCAAGGCTACTCCTCTCGTCATACTCAAGGCCATCGTGGCAACTATGTTATATCTAGGGCACAACTAGATGAAGAGGACTCTATTGCAATATCTAATTCCACCACCCCATCAGATGTCCATGGAGAGATTGAGTTAGGTGAAGCTGATACCCGACTTCACATGCATTTCACTGAGGATGCATTTGTGGATGTAGACATTTGTTCTTGGGTACCTGATACTTCTTCCTCTCGCACGTGAGAAACAAAATACTTCAAGATGGTTGATATGAAATGGATTCCGACTAAAAAATGGATAAGACTCATCACCTATAAAACAAATTAACAATCAACCAATATTATGTATACCATGTAAAACAATGCAAGGTTAAAGTTAAATAAGCCAAATAAGGGTGTAAGAGAAAAGTTAAAGAAAAAATGATTAAAATATAAGGAAACAAATAGGAGATAAGGCTAAGGAATGAGAAGTGACGAGTCATGGCTATTGGCCTTACCTTAGCCCCTAGCTCTCCCTATTTCTTCACTCACATTCATTCTCAAGGGGGAGGAGAGCATTATATCCGAAAATTACAGAAAGAAGAATATTGAGCACCATTGAAACTGGCTTTCCCAATTTGGGTTCTAGGGTTAAAATCATGTTTTGTTGAGTTATTTTAGTATTGAATGTTGTGGTTAAATTCACCATTTTATTTAATTGAAGTTTGTTGGCTAAGTCTAATGGTTTCTATCTATTTTGACCGGAAGAGGATTTATTTGTATTCTTCTAGTTTGTCGTGTGAGAGGTTTTCACAAAGATTCGTGTTTAAATGATGGTTACCCATTGCAATCGTTTGCTATTATCCACCATTGTATGCATTGGGCAAAGGAATATCCAAGATCATCTTTCTGGAGCCATGGGAGAACTTGCTAAAACCCTATTTCTCTCTCTTGGGAATCACTCTCTCTTTGGGGAGAATTCTTATTATATTGTTGATGTATTGAAGTGCCCACACACAGTTCTCTTTTGTTGGGAGAATGAAACCATTAGAGGGTTGTTTGGTATGTTTTTGGGTGCATCTAAGCCATTCCTTGAGAGATGAATCTCCCACGTCTCATTTATTTGTTGCCAAGAATTATTTACACTATTTAAATTGCACATGATTTCACTCCACCAACTGGGCATTTAATTTGCATGTTGGGTCAACCTAATGTCTTATTGGGCATATCCAATTGTTGTTGGGTGGTTTCCTCCATATCCAAGCAATTATTGAGATTTGGACATTCCATAGAACATTTTAATGGATGCTAAGTGACCATGATTCTAACAAATCAGTTGGGCACACTCTTCTCTGCTCATTGGCATCTCAAGTACCCACACATTTCTTCCTTGTTGCCCAAACAATGAGTGTAAATCCTAGCACTCGTGAAAGATCCCATGCATGCTCCACTTGTTGTCCACTTGTTGTCAACATTCATGAGCGTAAACCTTAGCTCACCGATAAACCATAATACGTTTCACTTGATTATTGACGTGCTAAAAACCTAACCCTATTCTATGAGTGTTTGTTCTAATGCCTCATAATTCCATGTCCTCAACATGTCTCCAAGGCACTCCATCGAATCCTATTTGTTTCCTAGATGCCCATAATTTGTCAGCTTGGGTCAATTATAACCTCTGCCCACATTTCTTCATTCGCTCATGGTCCAGACATGACATTGAGAATCCACCTTGAGCGTTGGTGCATATTCTCTTACCCACATGTAGCTCGGCACAACTTTGACGTGAAATCCAATGCTAGACACTATTATGATGCCTCTGTGCAAGTTGAGTGGCCATCTGGAACATAATCGTCATGGTTTAAATGAAGGAGGTTTAATCTATTGGAGCACGAGATCGGGTCACACTAAGCATTGAGATTATTAACCGAGCACTTGGCTAATTGATGGTTGGAATGTAATGACCTCATTACTATAATACTAAGGATTTCTATATCTGGGTAATTGTAGTCGTTATCAAAATAGCAAGGAGTTGGACTACATGTTCTTATGTTCCAAGCCATTTAATTTAGACCAAAAACCAACCCAAATTCCAAATGCAATTTGATACTCATGCTCACACCATTCTTATAAGCAAATCATGGCCATGATAAAGAAAACACCAATGCCATATGTAACATATGTTTAATTGAGTTGCTCAATTGTTTCTTGGAAGATATTTTAATTGTCGACCTTCCATTGCCAACCACTGGTTATTTGCAAACTACATCGAGCGAGGACCTTTCTCATCAAGAGAAGAAGGAATTTCTATGTGTAGGGCAGATGGATGAGGCTTAGTAGCCTCTGTGAGACAAAGAATCATATGCACAACTCAGAGACAGAACTGAGATAAAGATAAAAAAGAAAAAGTTAATTCCGCACAAGGTCCTTGTTAGTGAAACAAGTGAACTATAAGTCCCTCGATTACATATCAACAATGGATTTATATTGGCAAGTCAAGTCTCTCATGGGTAATGTGCTAGTTGAACGAAACGAGGCCTATAATGAGATTTTGCTTTTACCAAATGACGTGCAGTTGTGGATTAAGTTGGTCGACCACAAGCTCAACCTACTCATTGAGAAACTTGTTGGATTGGACTTTTCCATGCTCAGCGTAGCACAACCCCAGGTTCCTATTGTTGAAGATAATAATCTTCATGTTTAACTTTCTACATGATAAGCTTGTTAATTTTTTGGTTTTTCGGTTTTAGAGGTAACATGGCTTTAGTCTACCCTCCCCCTAGATATTAGACTACGAAACAACACTCTCTTGGCTTTTTCTATCTAGACTTATGTTTATTGTTTATTATGCTATGTAATCTAAAGTCTCACATGCCTATCTAGACAATATGGACAAATAAACTGCTTTTATGTTGCTAGCATGATTTCCCTAGTTTCTACATTTAAACAATTTACATGTGGTTTCACTTCAGCCATGGATGACAAAGATTCGTGCATTGAGTGGAAAATTTAATCAACTAAAAGCACAACACATATACAGAGAGTATAACAAGGAAGCTAATCATCTTTCAAAACAAGCCTTGCAGATGGAGGAAGAAGGAATATATTTTGTAGTGGGTATGGAAAAACAAATTGAGAGATTTGAAAAACTGTCAATCTACTATTAAATCGCTGCAACAAAGTAGAAGACCCAAAGCTTAGTCTTTATCAAATATGTTTTGAAATGCAAGAGAACTGTATTTATAAACTCAGTGATGGAGGATACAATTTTGTTTTCTGTACTTATTATCTCATATGATATTAATGAGTGATGGAGGATGTAATTTATGTGCTAAGTAACTAGTACCTATTATGATTGTCGATGTAATAGGGAAGTAACAAGTGTTGTTCTAGTAGACTTATTGCTCTAAAAGACTCTTTATAATAATAATAATAATCTATTTTTAAGGTCAGGGCCAAGCCAGCACACCAAATTGGTGTATGAGACCCCCTTGTTTGTGGGATAAGGGACCCCCCTTCGCCCATCGATTTGACTGGTAAAGTCTACGAAGGTATACATACCCTACCCCCCTCTGGATTTGAACTTGTGACCTCTTAAGAGGAAACACATGTTCTTAACCATTAGGCCCACTCAGGCTGTCAGTATTTTTTTCAATTTTGAAAAAAAAAAAGTATGATTTCCTTAATTGCATACCAACAGGTTAACGACAAAAAGCAGGTTAGCAACAAAAGCCATATAATGTTACATTTTCTTGATTAATATAAGTTCTTCAAAGCTTACAAAAATTAAAAAAATGAAAGGTATATTATTATATTTTTAATATATTATTAGTCCTTGCCGTAGGCAAAGAGGGACTATAGCGATCGATAAATCGTTGACCTGGTATTAAATTGTGCATTGACCACAAATATTTGCATATTATCTATTGTTGGAACAAGGGAAGTGAAAACATCGATTTTTATATAATAGAAAGTACCATGTTTGCAAGATCTGACTGGACAACGGATTGGAGGTCTTATTGTCGGCTTCGCTATTCCCAATGTTATATTTGTTGGCATATCCAAAGTATTTGAATCGTATATGGTATTTTCGAATCATATATTTTCTTATGCATTGGTCGAAGGTGGATTAATGCTAGCATTAGTTCGAATGTTTCCTTAAGCATTTTTTGCTAGCTTGAATACATTGTCTACCATATTAGTATGTCTGATTTTTTCTTTATTGTTGCGTGCTTCGAGAGAAGAGGCTTGCCACGCTGCATTTTTTCTTAAATCTTTGTACAAGAATAGGCCCTTAGACGATCTTGACAGTCTTAAGTGTTTACCTAACATGTCTAGTAGTCTTAAATGTTTATTGTACAAGTGCGTTGGAATACAGTTTCGTTCCATTTTTTTGATGGTAGTTGGACATCTTTCGTCGATTTTTATATAATAAAAAGTACCATGTTTGTCAAGATGTGATTGGACAATGGATTGGAGGTCTTTTTTCTGGCTTCTCTATTCCCAATGTTATATATGTTGGCATATCCAAAGTATTTCATCGTATATGGTCTTTTAGAATCATATATTTTCTTATGCAATGGTCAAAGGTGGATTAATGCTATCATTAGTTCAAATGTTTCCTTTAGCAATTTCTACTAGCTAAAATACATTGTCTACCATATTAGTATGTGTGATTTTTGTTTTATTGTTGCGTGCTTCGAGAGAACAGGCCTGCCACGCTGCATTTTTTTCTTAAATTTTTGTACAGGGCTAGGCTCTTAGGCGGTCCTGACAGTCTTAAGTGTTTACCTGACAGGTTAAATGTTTATTGTGAAAATGTGTTGGGATACAATTTCGTTCCATTTTTTTATGCTCGACATCATTTCTTCAGTGGTCATGCTTGTTCGCTACTTGGTTCCATGATTGTTGTTCTTGTTTGATTCAACTTTGCAAAGTTGAGGTCCTACAGTTGCAGTTGGACATCTTCATGGTTGTTCACTGGTTTGTTGTTCTTCAACTTTGCAAGTTGTTGGACCTGTTATTGTGGTTTCCAGTTTTCGGGGCTAACCTCTTGTCATCCCTCATTGGCGAGTAAGTTTCCCTATTGTTGTTTTTCAATGGTGGTGGTCCCTGCCTCTAAATTATGTTGCAAACCACATTTGTCTGTGCTCTTAATTTCTATTCTTGGAAACCATGCGTCTTCATATGCCAACTGCGACGTTCATAGCTATTTGGAAAATTGCAATGTGAAGGGGTTCTCGAAAAGTAGTTTGAAGCTATTAGAAGAGGGAACCATCGGGCGGGGTGTAGACGCAGGGAATGCTTTTATTCTGTGGGTTGGAAAACTATGCCCACCTATTGTCTTTATGTCGAGTAAATTTATGGTGTTATTTATTTGCGTTGTTTCTTCTGTTTGGTACCCAGTTTGGGG
>ML792409.1:249992-263255 GCA_009831015.1 Picea engelmannii | reverse complement strand
TTTCTCTATTTTCAGACAAAGTGAAAGTATCTAACAAACATTTTGAAAATCAGAGTTGAGAAGATGGAAGAAGTAATAGATGTTGAGTCGTATGAAATAGATACACAGTCCATTATACATGGCAGCATTGACGTGTTTTTTCATAGCAATGGCCTCTTTAGATTGGATGCATTCTCATATACTGCAGGAGATTGCCTTTTCGATTCATTCCAGGTTCTGTTGCATTTCCGGTATTCGTCAACCAAGTTGCGGAATGGATTGATAGATTATTTCTTGGCCTGTTTAAAAAATGGCGACGTGGAGGCATTGAACTCCTATGAATATGAACTGGAATCTGATTTTCTTCGACAGTTGCACATAATACATGATGTCACTACGTATTTTTCAAAGATGCGGTTGTCTGCATCTCCATCTCTGCCTGCACATGAGAGGGGACTTTGGGGAGACACATTTTGTATACGGTGGATGTCTAACTGGCTCAATATATCGGTTGGAATATGGTCATTGACAAAAAAAGAAGATATCTACTATTCAACAAAGCTACCTCTGACAATCCATATTGCATCTTGTTCCATGATGCCAATGTTGTCAGTGGTCATTATGAACCACTCATGTACAGAAAAATGTCCATATGCAATGTTGAAGTACCTCATATTTACTTGTCCATCTTTTGCAAAGACCTTGAATCGCAGTGGGAACGGATTATGCATCGCATAGATTGCCATGGTTTACAGTTGCTAACAAATGTTGTGTCTAACTATGGAGATAGTTTGTTTAATGCAATTTGTTGTTTGTTAGCAGCGGAGTTTGATGTGCAGTCGTTGTATCTTTACACCATGCAGTCCTTTTGCAATGCAATTGTAGGCGGCAGCCAACAGGCTTTTAGGTGCTTCCATCAACACCTTTTGCCATATCTCCTGGAAAATATGTCGGTAGTTGGAACTTGGCAGGAATACCTTGTAAACATGGCACTTCCATATGAAAAAGGAAATGTGGAGGGTTGTAGATTATGTTTCCAATGGTTGTCTATGATATTTAGAGTAAATATCCAGGTTTGGTCAGCGTTGCCAGATGGCATTGTCCATTCTTGGTTTACTAATTCAAATTACGATCGAACATTTGACATCCTCTCATTGAAAATAGATACAACACATATCCATTATGAACCTTTGCTTCGACATATCGGTGGTTCAGGGTTGGATGTCCATTCCACCCAAATCGCATCGAATCTACATACGCGCGACATGCTTTTTAGTGAGAATAAAACTCTTGTCGGGTGCGATATGGCCATAGAGGGCTTGAACAAAAAAATGATGCGTGAAATTCATCACAGTTGTGATGATCCCATAGAGGGCTTAAACAAAAAACATAAAGTAAGTTATCACAACTTGAAAAAAACTATGCATCAAATTTGTCCCAGTTGTGATGAGGCCACACAGGCCTTGAACGAAAAACGTAGACTAGGTTATCAGCACCTAGGTCAGAGTGAAATTCATCCCAATTTCCATCAAATCATCATGCCCTTGGGAAAGAAATGTAGATTAAGTTACCACAACTTGAAAAAGGTCATGCGTGAGAGAAAGAAATGCATTTCCACGCTTCCTATTAGAGAGAAAGCCACATATCACAATCTAAAGAAACTTGTCCGTGCACAAAACAACAGAAACATGTGCGGTCGCATATCCCAGAATGGTCATGCAATTTGTGAGCAACTGAATTTCTCAAAAAACAACAAGTCTTTCACGGTTGCTTTGCAAGTAGAATGCCTCCAGTTGACAGCGCACGATAAAGCATTTTCCAGTGGCAAAATTTGTCTTCCATGCAAACAATCGCTTGAAAATGGAAAACTGCCACAGTTTGCAACCCGTGAACAAATAAGATGTAATGCACCACTAGCATATGTAAGTGTGCTTATAGAACTTGAGGAGAGACTTGTCTCTCTCTTAATTGAATTTGCTCAAATCAGGCCTTAGGGATATAAACGACCCCAGATGAGCTTAACAAGATCGATTATTAGTGTGCCTGTTCAACTAGATGTTGTGCAAAGAGCCTTGCCACAATTCATTAACAATGCAATGAAAACTGTCGTGGCTTTGAAAATACGCTTGCGATACAAAAATTCCTATCAGACAGGCAAAGTGCGTGTGCATGTTGTTATGAAAGCATTAAAGGAATTATGTTCGAGGGCCCTGTACAAAGCACAGAACATTTGTATAAATGACAATTGGAACAATGTTCTTGCAGAAGAGGATGAAAACTCTGTAGACTCTTTCGAAAATCCTAGTGAATTTGATACAAGTGATGAATTAGAGAATGAAACGCCTGTTGAGACATTGGTGTATGGATTCATTGATTCACAGTGCATTCGTGATTTGCAAGACAAGATTGTTGAAATTGCACCTGCTGAGGGGCAGCGTCCACTTGGAATATTCAAGGACAAATTCACTGAGGAAATGAACTTTCCAACACTCTCCTATGGAGATGCACGTGGCATTGATATCATATAATGATTCAGTTATCATAAAATAGTCCAATGGGAGCTGGTACATTCAAGCGGTTTCTTCTCCTGTCACATAACAAATTTGTTTTTCAAAACAATGCGCATAGTAACAGAGAAAGTTCTCTCTTGCATGTGGGTCCGAATAAGAAAAGGTCAGTTACAAGGAAGAAAGTTGTTGGCCAAGGACGTGAAGTACAAAGTAAACCTGGAAAAAATTCTAAAATCTGATATTGGGTACATAGATTTCAAAAACATTCGCACCTCCCCTGACTATTTGCAACAAAACAAAAAAAATAGTTTTGCAATGATCCGACAATTAGGCCCGCCAACATTTTTCGTCACATTTACAAGTGCAGAGCATTGCTGGGATCCGTTGGGAGCAGACGAAGAACCCGCGATGCAAAAAAACTGTACATACTCTATAAAATCTCAGCCACCTCGTAAGTTCGCTTGTCAATTTGTGTTTCGCGGAAGTCTGTGTGTTATTTGTAGGACACGGAACAATAGAGACCTATTTTTTGAGCCCGCCAGCCCAAGAACCCACGATCCAGAAAGTGGCCAAGTATGGAATGCGATATCCATACATGCTTTGTAAAATCTCATGTCCATACTTTATAAAGGTACATATTTAGTTTTTCTTGGTTTCTAGACATACTGATTTGGTCACCACACAGTTTGTGTTCCACATGAATTATGAAATATGCACTCTAAGTCGCACCGAGCCCTTTGGTTTCCTTATCCAATTTTATGCCCGCGGGTTCCCCTCTACGCGTTATCAAACTCTGTCCATGTTCCATACTAAACATTTTTCCGTTTACTCTGTCTGTATTTGTCGAACTTGTTTTCAGTTGTGTTTTTTTATTTTCTCATTTTGTGCTTAGAGCACACCAACCCATAGGTCTGCCATCGAACATAAATACAATGTTGAGCTAGCGAGCCCACAAGCACACTTTTCAGATTCTATATCGCCCAAAGATTCAATTTGTATATTGCCAAGTTGTGGATGTTATTTTTAGGGCATGGAACAATAGAGGCCCGTTTTTTACTCCGGCAGACTGAGAACCCACGATCCAAAAAAGTGTACATACTCTATAAAATCTCAGCCACCCCGCAAAGTCGCTTGTCAATTTGTATTTCACAGAAGTGTGTGTGCTATTTGTAGGATACAGAACAATAGAGACATATTTTTTGAGGCCGCTAGCTCGAGAACCCGTGATCCAGAAAGTGGGAAAGTATGGAATATGATATCCATACATACTCTGTAAAATCTCATGTCCATACTTTATAAAGGTACATATTTAGTTTTCCCTGGTTTCTACACATATTGATCTGGTCACCACACAATTCATGTTCCACATGAATTATGAAATATGCATTGCAAGTCTGACCGAGCCCTTTGGTTTCCTTAGCCAATTTTATGGCCATAGGATCCACTCTACACGTTATCAAACTCTCATTCCCCGTGTTCCAAGTGTACATATTGCATCCAAAACTTGGTAATCCATGTCTATGGTCACGGGTTCCCAGATGCTGGAGTAGAACATTGCATGTCCATCTAATCTTGCGCCCAAGACTTCGGTAATCTGCAATTGGACCCGGGTTGGAAGCTTGCGACTCCTTTGCTAATTTTATTTAATTAAATTGTACACTATCAATATTCATTATTAATA
Source organism: Picea engelmannii (assembly GCA_009831015.1). Classification (NCBI taxonomy): domain Eukaryota; kingdom Viridiplantae; phylum Streptophyta; class Pinopsida; order Pinales; family Pinaceae; genus Picea; species Picea engelmannii. The sequence continues at coordinate 259,085 of ML792409.1, read as the reverse complement.
ATTTAGTACTTGAAACTAATGTTAGCTATAATATGAGCCACTCAGCCCGCAACTCCGCTTGTCAATTTCTATATCGCCCAACTATGGGTGTTATTTGTAGGACACAGAACATTCAAGGCCCAACTTACAACCCTCCAGCCCGCAAGTCTGCGATCCGACTAACTCTCTAAGTATGGAATAAGGGATCTCTGCATATATGGTATGTATTGCTTGTTTCTGGGAACCTGCCAACCCTGGAGTTTGTGTGTCAATTTGTATATCGCGGAAATCACTAAAAGTAGAATGTTGAGCCGGCCAACGCGCAAATCTGCTTGTAATTTTGTATATTGCAGATGCCCAAAACTTTGGTAATCTACAATTGCAACTGGACTCGGACCTTGCGACTCATTTCATAATTTTTTTAAATTAAATTATTCATATTTTAGTACTTGAAAATTGGCATCCTGGGCCCTCCAGCCCTGCAGTTCATCTGCTAGTTTGTATATCGCAGAACTATAATCGGGAAACTCTGGGTACTATTTACAATACACGGAACAATAGAGGCCCACTTTTTAGCCCGCCAAACCGAGAACCCGTGATCCAAATATTGTACATGCTTCCCTTCACTATGGTCCTTGGAAGCCTATAGAAAATTACAGTTTCCATACTTACCCAGTTTCCCGCAATTCCGCAAATATACAAACCCTCTGTTGAACTGCACCATCATGCCCTCTTATGTTTTACGCGTTTTTCAACTCCCATGTCCTCGCTATTGCTTGTAAAATTATTTTGAAGGTCGTCCGACCACTTTTCAGACTTGCCCATTGCTTCCTTGCTTGATCTTCCCCGTCTCCGTCGCCTTCGCACGTGTCCATATTAAGAAGTAATATATATATATATTGTTTCTAAATATTTAATGCTAACTGGTCATCGTGCAAGCACCGTCTAAATTGTCATTGATGGACGCAAGGCTCGAGAAGTTATTCCATTAATGCAATATTTGCGGACGCTTTTGCTATCGCTTCCCATTGTTAATTTCAAACACCATGGAATGTCATTCGCATGCCATCAGCTTCGTTCCTTCATGAAACCTCCAATCCTTAAATGTTCTTCGCTGTAACCGCCACCTTCGCTCTTCTAAGTATGCAATAATTAAGCTTTACTTCTACCAGCTCACCATACAACACGCATAGGCATTGTCATTAATGAAGGAAGACCTCGGGGAGATTTTCCATTCGCACGCATTGAACCAACGTTTCCGACGGGTTATATTGCGCCCTCCATTTCTTCATTTCAGGCAGCCTCTAGAGCAAACCGACGTTTTCATAAACTACTGGTGGTAGTTCCACAACAGCTCTATACAAATACACTGAACATCTTCGTGCTTGAGGTCCAGAAGTTAATAGTCCATCATAAATTTGATAGTTCTGGCAAGCTTCCGGTGCAGGAAAAGGGAAAAAGAATTGCAGGGGAGGCGGCCCAACCCAAAATTTAGGGTGAAAACATGGATCTTGACGCTGATCTGGATAGCATATTCTGCAACCTTGATCAGCCCAAAGACCCAATTCAACATGGCTACCCAATGGACATAGTTGATACCGAATATTTTGACAAAGATGAATCCTTCGTATTCCAGAGTGTTGTTTTTGAAAGCGAATCAAAAAAATTAATTATTGAAAAAAAGATGTCAAAAATAAGAAAAGAAAACATCATTCAGAACTTGACCTTGCCAATATGCAGGCATCCAAAATCTCTCAACTTCACATGGAAACCGGAGATGCTCTTCATGACTGCGTTCGAGTCATTGAGGCCGAGAATGCCAAACTAAAGGATCGGATTAAGGAATTAGAGGAAGCTTTGTTTCCTATGCCATTGCTTGGAAATCCTTTGGCAATAGCCATACCTTCCATTCCCTGCACCCCTGCAACAAATCTAAACGGCTCCTCCAGCTTCCTCGCCTCTTGTAGAGGATATGTGGAGAAAAATATCAACAAAAGAATGGAACTAATTACTAAGGCCTGGGAAACATCACAAAATATCGATTCGGTGGGAAGCATAGCACATAACTTGCTCCAACTTCTACAGACGGATTTAAAAAATGAAGAAACTTTCTATTTGCACACGGTTATCCGTTTTTCCTTTCATGTCAACAACATGCCAGAAACGACAAGAAGACAACATGGTCTCCCGTCCACAAAATGACTCATTCAATTAGAAGCATGCTGGAAAGAAAAGGTGAAGAACTTGTATCTCATTGTCTAGTCATGTGAGCAAACAATATCAAAGAAAGAAACATTAGTCACAAAGCTGGCCAAAATAGACTTAGTCGGCAGGACAAACGACTTCCAGGACCCCAACTTAATCGTCAACTCATTGGCGTTAACCAAGCAAGCTTTCGATAAATAACTTGATAATTTTAAGGGCTTGTCTCTAGAAAAAAATTACAGGATTCTTGAATCTCATGAGGAAGATGTGGACAACTGGCTAGTCCACTATTTGGTACAGAATGGAGACATTCATTAGTTTCTGTGTAATTTTTCTATTGATCTAACCGAATTAGAAAATGAAATTTTCAGCATTAAAATCCGGAATGACATCAACGTCGCCCCCTTGAGAAGCTATATTGAAGAGAACTTGAAGTGGGTCTCCGACGAAATCCAATAGAAAAATGCATTAGCAAGCAAATAGCAAAATTCCTTCTTGGAACATTCCTATACATCCTTTGTTTATCAGTCCAGTTATTCAAGCGGGTTGGCCATGCAAATCAACAGGAATACACATCAACAAGCAAATACCAAAATTACTTATATGTACCATGCCTCTAAGTGTATAGTCATAGTACTTTCTTTATCAATCCAGTTATTCCACCTTTTCTGAATATAAATATATAACCAATGACTGATATCTTCCTATTTCTACTTTTCAGGTAACACTCTACCATGTCCCACTTCTTCTTTCCAGTCCTATTTCTTGTACATATTTCTCTTATGGTCCATGGGAGCCCCAATCCCAGTCTATATGACAAACGCATTTAAATTTCCAGGAATATCTAACAAAGTATTCTTTTTTTCATATATTCGAAATAAAACTATTCTTTTGTCTCCTCATATATTTACGTGTTCCTACATTTTTATCTTTAGCTCTGCTTAATGTAAAGACATTCTATTTATTTTATTTAAATTCTCTTCCTTTCTGATGCATATTTTTTCCTGTCTAGTCATTTTCAAAATTACATATGCAGTAAATCACACTCAAATTTCACACACACACACACATATATATGTCATAAATTTGTCTTCACAACTTTATCTTTGCCACCTGTCCTTCATACTAGTTGCCACAGAGGCTATTACAATTCAAATAGTTTGAAGTCCACTTGTCAATTTGTATATCGTGGAACTCTGGGTGTTCTTTGTAGGCCACGGAACAACATAGGCTCATTTTTCTGCCCGCCAGCTTAGAACCCGTGATGCAACAACTGCCTAACTATGGATTCAGGGTTCCTTCCATGTTGTATCAAATCTCATCCCCATAGTTTATAAAAGTACATATTTCGTATGTATAAAAGTAAATATCTGCATTTTAAAATTACATCTTTGGTATGTATAATTTATGTTGTCCAGAAACCTTTAATTTCATAAATTTCAATTGCTTTTCTCCATGAGCCCTTGTTTTAAGGAAAGCTAATTCGAGAATGCTGGTTTTTTTGTGCTTTTCTCCACGAAACTCTGTAATAGACGTTACTACTATTTTTTTTTGTTTTCTTGTCCGCGACCGTATGTAAAAAAAACTACGGGAATGCTAAAATTTTTTGACACGAGGCCCTTAAAATTGAAATAGTGCCCAAGTCTGATTGTCAATTTGTATATCGCGGAACTATCGGTGCTTTTTTGTAGGCCATGGAACAACAAAAGCCCAATTTTCAGCCCCACATCTCGAGAACCCGCCATCCAAAAACTGTCAAAGTATGGTATGAGGGCTTCGTGCATGCTCTTTAAAATCTCATCCACATACTGTATAAAACTACATATTTCGTATGCATAAAAATAAATATCTACTTTGTAAAATTACATATTTTGTATGTATAAATTATGCATATTTTCCCCTGCCTGGTCATTTTCAAAATTACATATGTGGTAAATCACTCACTCAAATTTCATATATCATATTTCACACACACACACACACACACACACACACACATATGTTTCTTTAAATTTACAGGAATATGTAAGACGTTTTATTATTTTTTCTATATAAATGTCATAAAATTGTGTTTACTTTATCTTTACCACCTGTCCTTACTGCTTGCCACAAAGGCCCTTACAATTCAAATAGCCCGAACTTTGCTTGTCAATTTGTATATCGCAGAACTTTGGGTATTCTTTGTAGGCCATGGAATAGCAGAGGCCCATTTTTCAACCCGAGAACCCACGATGCAAAAGCTATATATGTTTATTTAAATTTACAGGAATATGTAAGACGTTTTATTATTTTTTCTATATAAATGTCATAAAATTGTGTTCACTACTTTATCTTTACCACCTGTCCTTCTTACTGTTTTCCACAGAGGCCCTTACAATTCAAATAGTCTGAACTCCGCTTATCAATTTTCATATCGTGGAACTCTGGGTATTATTTGTAGGCCACGGAATAGCAGAGGCCGATTTTTCAGCCCGCCAGCTCGAGAACCTGCAATGCAAAACTGGCTAAGTATGGATTCAGGGCTCCGTGCATGCTCTATAAAATGTCATCCCCATACTCTATAAAAGTACATATTTCGTATGTATAAAAGTAAATATTTGCTTTATAAAATTGCATCTTTGGTATGTATAGTTTATGCTGTCCAGGAACCTTTAATTTCATAAATTTCAATTTCTTGTGTCCAGGAACCCTTGTTTTAAGAAACGCTATTTCGAGAATGCTAGTTTTTTTTGTGCTCTTCTCCACGAACCTATGTAACAGGCGTTACTACTATTTTTTTGTGTTTTTTGTCCATGAGCATATTTAAAACATATGTAAAGAATACTATTTCGAGAATGCTAAATTTTTTTGACACGATGCCCTTAAAATTCTAATAGTCTGGAAGTCCAATTGTTAGTTTGTATATCGCGGAACTATCGGTGTTTTTTGTAGGGCACAGAAGAACAGAAGCCCAATTTTCAGCCCGACATCCCGAAACCTGCCATCCAAAAACTGATTAAGTATGGAATGAGGCCTCCACTTTGTAAAATTAGATATTTTGTATGTATAAATTATGCTATCCAGGAACCTTTCATTTCATAAATTTCAATTTCTATTATGTCGATGATCCCTTCTTTTAAAGAAAACTAAGTCAGGAATGTTAATTTTTTTGTGTTTTTTGTCAACAAACCTATGTAACAGAGATTACCACTATTTTTTCCACTTTTTTCCCATGAACCCATGTACTTCAACTTCCTGCCCACGTGTCTGTACTCCATCGCATTTATTCCCTTTCCCGTGGATGGAGTGCTAGTAGAGCACACACATTGAGCAGAGCAACCAGGAGCGATCCTTCGTGGTGTCGGCCACACGACGACCGTGTGCCAGTCCCTCCCACCTGCCTCATGACTTTAAGTTCAACTCGCTTGAGGCAGGCCACCATTACTTTCAGTGCACCCTACTCTGCCTTCACATCCTTTTGACAGACCAACACCCTCGCTCGGCCTTTACTCTGCGCGTGTGGCCATTTATGGAACCTCACCAACTCTCCGACCTATTTCAATTGCTCCAGCAACTCCAGATGGCTCATTCTTTCCTGGTTTTTCTTCTCAGAGCTTGGCCTCCTGCCCAGCCTTTCCCTGCTCTGCTTTTGCTCTCTCCTTCTTTGTTCCTAACGCATTTTCGCTCTCCCATTATCCCGGAGATGCCCCGGCTACGAGGGAAGTTGAAACGCGGGTCAACCTGGTAGCCAAACTGACCCCGCCTGGTCCTCCATCCCTCGCCTGCTCCCTCCCTGTTATCCTCCTCCTCTTCGTCCACCTCGTCCTCCTCCCTGGTGCAGTCAACTCACATTGTCGCTTCTCTCTCGCCCCTTGTTGCGTCCCTTTCCAACAAAATGGAGGGACTGGACTGCTCAGGGTCCTCACTGGACTACAACCCAAGACCTTTAGGCAATCCGGCCTCTGTTTCACACCCAGGCCCTTTGGCTCCTCCCAACTATCCGGCCACCCAGTCACTTCAGGACCAGCCTCACGATGCCCAATTTCAGATGGATGGTCTGGAAGCCAGTCAAAATTCACGACAGCAACCCCAATCTCGAGTCGGTTCCAACGCTGACCCAGAATGCGAGTGGAAAACGAGCCTTGCACTGGTGCAGAGCCTGGTATTCGACCTGCTTCGGGACATGGACAACCTCTGGTTCCACCTAGAGACCCTGGATGACAAAGCCTCTCAACTTCTGCAGTTGCTCTCCGCCTTACAGGGTGCTCATCACCTCTCAGCAGAGGCAGCCCAAGCAACAACAACCCAACCAACGGCAACCTTGGCACCACTGTTGGCACTGAAAACTTTGGTCCACGTAGAGGCACACCGTGAGGAGTAGAGGCTTCCATCACAGCTGGAGGACGTCCAAAAGGAAGAGCACGTGCCATCATAGACGGAGGATGCCATGCAACTGGACCAGACACCAGTCAAGGAGGAGCCGCTTCCTCCTGGGGACACGACATTTGGCGCCTTCTGCATGGCCGCACTACAACCCATACCGGTGATATGTCTGTTGTTTTTTTCTGTTATTTTGTCATGTGCATGGCGACCTTTCATGCATTTGTCCATGGTCATTATAGTTATGTTGTAATGAACACCGTTAGGGGCCATAATTTTGAACTCTTTTTGCGTCAGTAACAGTTTGCACTTCAGTTATGAAGCGGTTCGACTGGCTGAGCTGGTTTCCCCTCAGGGCAACTCAGTATTTACAGCTTGAAACCATGTAAATTCTCTGTAGTCCTTCATTTTGACAGACTTTTATACAATCTTACTTATAAAAAAAAAATATTGAATAAAATTTAAATAATTGTTTATACTATTCATTAAGTAAGAAATGTTATAGCATTATATAAATTACTATAAATCTTCATACAATGTTATAATATTCTATAAATTACTTAGTCTCATGTATATGATGGAATTGTTGGGTGAAAAATGTATATGACGGAAGTGTTTGGTGCAAAATGTATATCATGGAACACGTTGGACATGAAAAGTGTGAACCTGAGACTCCGCCAACCCGCGATTCCGTAATTGTTCGGTGCAAAATGTATCAAGTGTTATAGCATTATATAAATTACTATAAATCTTCATACAATGTTATAATATTCTATAAATTACTCAGTCTCATGTATATGACAGAATTGTTGGGTGCAAAATGTATATGGCGGAAGTGTTAGCTGCAAAATGTATTTCATGGAACAAGCTGGCCACTATCAAACATAGATCCTAGGAACCTTCGTTCATGTACCATACATTAATAATTTTTGATAAATTTCAAATAAAACTAATTCGAGAATACTAAATTCTGCATGAATACCACATGTACTGCAACTTGCAACCCACACATTTACTCCCCTTCCAACCTGATAGGGACTACGCTACAACACTTGATTAAATTATAATTTTTAACTAAATATATAAAAAGATGTTTACTTCAAGAAGTTTTGTTTGAGTTTTTTTTTGGTTGTTGTTGCTAAGATTACACAATGATTGTATTCTTACATTTTTAATGTTTTTTTTGGATTTTTTGTTTACTAAAAAGAATATGCAACTTTTTATAAAAAGATACTTCATAAGTTTAAAACACTGTATTTTTAATGTTTTTTTTAGAATTTTTGTTGACTAAGAAAGATATGCAACTTTTTATAAAAAGATACTTCCCGAAGAAGTTTAAATACTGGGTTGTAGTTTTGTTTGAGGTTTTTCTTCCTCACGAAGATTGCACACTAATTATATTCTCACATTTTTCAAATGTTTTTAGGTTGGTATTCTTACCTGGACAAAGAAATAAATGACATAATTTCTATAGATGAAGCAGCTCGGCAATGACGAAGGAATGAAAAAGCAAAAAGGTTGCAAGCTGACCAAAGAGTACCAAAGAAGTATACGCTGACCAAAAGAGGTAATTGGTTTGTGGTGGGGATACCCCTTTATCTATCGCCACATATTATAACTGCACTGGATATGCGCATCTTCACCCATTGAGATCAACATGGGTTTATTCACAAATTTGTTCTTTGTATTTGCACTCGTCTGTGTATGCATATGCTTCTCTCAACAAGCCGACGTATACCGTCTCCACCCCAAATATACGGCAGCTGATGAAGGCTCCACGGCCTCTTTTGTAAGCCGAGACACCAACAGGATAGGTAGGAGGTTGCAGGCGGATCAAACTACCATCTTTTCTCTCAAAGGGAACGCTGTTCCACATGGGTAATGTAGAAGACCATCAGAATTTCATTCCCAGTTCTGAATTCATGGTTTGTTTTAGAATATGCAACTGAATATGGTGGAATTGCAGGCTGTATTACGTTACTATGTGTGTTGGCATTCCTTCAAAGCCATACTTTCTGGATGTGGACAGTGGAAGTGACCTCACCTGGGTCCAGTGTGATGCTCCATGCAGGAGTTGTGCCAATGTATGTAGTTTAGGCCAGTCTAGGCATTTGCTCATTTCGTTTGAGTAATTTGAGTAGATTTTAGCTGCATTCATACAATACATAGGTTAGGTAGCAGAAATATCCCACTTGCAGACAATGGCGAGTACTGTGCTGAATTCTATTTTATCCCCTGATTTTATGTTCCTTGATTTTTTTGACTTTATGTTCCCTAATTTTTTAATAAGCCAAGTTATGATCCTGCTGAGTCTAAGAGTTGACTCTGCATTTCGGGTTGGTAGTAGATCTATCCCACTTACAGTCGCAGACAATGACCAGTATTTTGACGACTTTATGTTCCCTGTTTTTTAATAAGCCAGGTTATGAGCTTTCTGAGTCTCAGAGCTGACTTTGAATTTTGGTTTGGTAGCAGGCCCATCACACTTGCTCGTAGTCACCAGTACTTTGCCAAGTTTATGTTCCCTGCATTTTTTGAATTTATGTTCCC
>ML792409.1:222150-249892 GCA_009831015.1 Picea engelmannii | reverse complement strand
TTTTTAATAAGCCAGGTTATGAGCTTTCTGAGTCTCAGAGCTGACTTTGAATTTTGGTTTGGTAGCAGGCCCATCACACTTGCTCGTAGTCACCAGTACTTTGCCAAGTTTATGTTCCCTGCATTTTTTGAATTTATGTTCCCTGATTTTTAAATAAGCCAGGTTATTAGCCTGCTCAGTTTCAGAGTTGACTCTGCATTTTGCGTTAGTAGCCCATGTACTGCTTGCTTGCATCATATCTCTCCTTGTTTATGCATGCATTCCAATCTGGCAATTAGCATACTGGATTTCTAGATATTCTTGAACGACATGGTATTTGAGGTAGAGTTCATGGTGCTTGACAGGATCCAATTGATGCATATGAAGGTTGTTTTCTACTTGTTAGCATCTGCATCGTGGGCTGCATTTGTTGTATGTTCTGTTAGTTGTCTTTCTGCATTTCTCTCTTGGATATGTCTTAGGCACTTCCTTGAGTTACTGTAATGGATGTATTTGAATATTATCAGCTTTTTGGGTCATCAGTGGACACTTATTATTTCTTGAATTCATTTTATCTTAGGTTCTGCAGTTTGAGACAACACGAGAGGGTTATGTCTTCTGTGCAGGGACCACATCCCTTGTACAAGCCAAAGATAGGCTCCCTGGTGCCAGACAAGGATCCTCTGTGTGCTGCTGTGCAGGCAGGGAGTGGCCATAATGACAACCACAAGGGAACTTCTCAGCAGTGTGATTATGATGTTGAATATGTCGATGATAGCGATTCTATGAGAGTCCTTGTCAGAGACACTGTTCGGGCCTTGCTCACCAATGGAACTTGGTTGACATCAAATTCTGTTTTTGGGTACGTGTTGCTTCTTTTAATTAGTTTGTTTGTGTAAGGTGGAATTCATTTCTTTCAATCAACCTCTAAAACTGTGAAAATTACTGAAGTATGGAATCTGGTAACAGATATCCTTGATTATTCAGAAAATATCACTACATATTTTGATAAGGCCTGATAGGCCTTCCTGGTGTGGGGGATGTAGAAAAAAAAAATGGAAAAATTGTTTTAGGTGAAGAGTTTACTGGTCGTGACAGGCATAAAAATAAATCAAGATGATCAGTCATGTCCATAAATGTTTTTTGTGACAGGTGTGGATATGACCAGCAGGGATCTTTGGCAGTGTCCCCTGCACGCACGGATGGTGTTTTGGGTCTTGGAAGTGGTATGGCGAGTCTTCCATCTCAATGGGCAAAGCAAGGCCTCATCAATAATGTGATAGGTCACTGTATTTCTGGAGGAGGACGAGATGGGGGATACATGTTCTTTGGTGATGATCATGTATCCACCTCAGCCATGACTTGGGTTTCCATGCTTGGCAGGCAATCCATGTAAGTTCAAAATAAGTCCACTTTTTCTGCTCTCTCTGTCTTTTCAATTGAAAGTTCAGCATAATCAAGTAAAATCTTTCTCAACATACTTCCTAAATATAATCCTCAACACATAAAAGTTTCATCAATATAATAGGCACCAAATCGAAGTTCATCACATATCGGAATTCATCTTTAATTTCACCCTCAAGGAACATAGCATAAAATCATTTCTCAGTCTCACCGAGCTGCTAATCTTTAATACTCTGATTCATCAAAGCCTTCTTGTTTTGAATCCATTTGTGTTAATTATTTCATTGACCCAAACATTGTGTAAACTGTATGAGCTCCCATTTGCTCTCCTTTCACATGCTTCAGTACAAGAACCATAGAGAGTCTGGATAAAGTTATTCATCTAAAGCCTTGATTATATGGATGGGACAAAATTCCTCTAGATCCACACCATGGTTATTTTAGGCTTCAGAATATTCACAATGTTGTTCTTCGTCTTCATTTTGTGTTTGATTTTACAGACTAAGCTGGTCTTCTAGAGTTTCAACCTGCTCTGACACATCTGCAGTTAATTCCTGTAATTCTGGTTTCTGTACCCTGAGATATAGCACCAAAACCATTATCCTTCTTCTTCCCTTTGGAAAGTTACTGTTCCTCCTTTGCATGTGCTATTCATCTATCTAAACTAGTTTTGATCGTTTTCTCTTAAAGTTTTCCCATCCCTTCACTAAGTCTCCACAGCAATCTGTGTTGGAAGAGATCTTGGAGGCTATCTAACCCTGCCTTGCCGCTGAGTATTTCTTCCTGTCCATTCTGTCATAGGTCTAACAGTCCGAGTTGCCCCATGAGCAACATTAGCTTCTTATTGAACCCTTGTACAAAAGAGATTTCCATAACTGAACAGCAATGAGGATTATTAAATAGAAATAAAATAGTTACATTGATTTCAAGAGAAGAATAATGCCCATAATAATACATTGGGAGGTGATAGTATGAACCCTTAGCTTCTACTCAGAGTCGCACATTTAACTTTCCATATAAACCATAGATCTTCCTCTTCTACAATTTATCTGCAATTCACTTGGTTTCTTATCACAATGCATAATCCCCTCTTCGCATCTTTCTCTTTGATTTTCCTTGAAGTTTAGTTCCATGCCCTGGAATAATAATATTTGAAACACTTATAAACAGATTAGCATTTCCCAAAATAAACAATGCCACCTACATTTTTATTACATATTTCCTGTGACATATATATTAGCATCTCATTTTCTGTCTAACCATTCTTTAGTGTGGAAATTGTTTATAAATATCGTTTACCACAATCTTTTATCTTGTTTTGATTATAACAAATTGAAATTGTCAAAGGATAGATTCCATGTTTCTAGTTGTCACCCAAGTGTCTATATTAGTTCCAGTTCAAGATCTTAATCAGTTGTTTTTTTACATACAACTTAGCAGGTTTAATCCTCAACAAGGTTCTTCCTTTTCTTTGTGACCTTTCTGATATAGATATCTAAGGTTCCAATTTCCAGATGTCTTAAAACATTCCTTTGCCACATGCCATCCTAGAGAAGGATACTGAACTAGATTCCATGTTTCTAGTTGTCACCTAAAAGTGTCTACATTAGTTCCAGCTTAAGATCTTAACCAGTTGTTTTTTCGCATGCAGCTTAGCAGGTTTAATCTTCATCAAGGTTCTTCCTTTTCTTTTCGACCTTTCCGATATAAATATCCAAGGTTCCAATTTCCAAATGTCTTAAAAATTCCTTTACCTCAGCTATCTTAGAGAAGGATACCAACTATTTTGAGACAGATTATTAGATAAGACGAGGAACATCTTAGGTTATCACAAATAGGAATAACAATCTGAGAACATTTTTACCATCGTTTCCAAAGGGATTTGAACAATATGATAAAGCTTCATCTTTTACTTCTCCTATAATATACAAAATGTTAAATATACGAACAACCCTTGTTGTTTTCAAGCAAGTTGCATTTTTCTCCTTTCATATTATCAGCCATTTCCTTGCTCATTTTGTTAATATTTTTAGTCGACCGCTTGAGACATGGAAGTTGGTAGCTAATGCATAGTGTTGAATAACTGAATTTTTTAGCTCCATGCTGTACACTTGCCAATTAATGCATGTATTTTACTTGCTTAGTTTCCATCTGACCATAAATCATTTATTATAAACTATAATGTATTCAGGTGACCAAGATACTTTCTTTTTGGACTCCCTATATGAGGAATTATCAATATGTATTGTGCAAAACCCTTTATAAAAGATGATAGATTCCCCAACTCTGTATATGTAACTGTTATCCATTCTTTTTTACTTGTTATATTTATTTTATCCATAGCTCACTCCCATGTTTAACAAGAGGAATCTTGTAGGAAAAATGGTTTCCAATGGAGGCTACTTCTCTCTCCTTTCTGCAACTATCTCCATCCTTGCTTAAGAAGCCATTACTCCATTTGAATAGCTTCATAGAATGAGTGGCTATAACTTCTGCCCTAACATGCAATTTAGGTTCAAATTACTAAACAAATGTTGTCAATTGGCTTTCCAGTCTATTCCACAATATATTGATCTGTTTGCAGATGTAAAACTATGTCAATTGAAAGATGATTGTTAATCAACTAAGATCCAGTTTGTAGGAGCCGTACTCATTTAGGACCTGCAATTGCTATTACCATATACCCCATGGCATATAGTATTAACAGAAAGAAGAAGTAAAGAGACATCGTTGCAATTGTATTCCTTCAGAAACATCACCATGAAAACATACAACTCCATTCTGTCTAAGCCTTGGAAAAGTACATCACTAATTTTAATATATTCCGATGTGTTCTTGAAGCTCAGTCCAGAATTTTTTACAAATTAATTATATTCTCTGAGGAGTATCTTCCCCTCATAAAGCCTGTTTGCTATTTACTTACAATATCATCCTGCATTTTAGGCTTGGCCAATAATTCATAGGGACACTGAGTTGTATTATAGGCCTCTAGTTAGAAACAACTCCCATGTCTTCTGCTTTAAGAATTATCTTGAAATCCCTTTAAAATAACTTTCTTGATTTAATTTGTTATTCAAAATAATCTTTGAACTTCTACTCACACACTGTTCTCTTGTTTTTCAGAAAACACTATAATCTGGGGGCTGCACAGATAAATTTTGGGCACAAACCCCTTCACAGAGATGAACATGGAAAAAAACTAGGACGAATAATACTTGATAGTGGTAGCTCCTACACATACTTCACAAATCAAGCTTATGGTGCTTTCCTCTCAGCTGTAAGTATCACAAATGACCATTCCCTCATACTATAAGGACTTTCTCTCTCTAATAATGCAATGTTGACAGGTTAAAGAAAACCTATCTGGAAAACAGTTAGAGCGAGATTCATCGGACTCATTCCTACCACTCTGTTGGCGAAGGAAAAAGGGGTTCAGGTAAAGGGCTTTACTTAAGTTTTGAAAATCAAGTGCGAGTTCAATTTCAACAATTCAATCTCAGGCTTATTTAGAGTACAAATTATAAAAACTATGGCCATTGGCAAGATGTTAGTAATCCTGAATGCTTCCTGAATTTTGTGAAATGTATCAGATCTGTTGCAGAAGCTGCGGAATACTTTAAGCCGTTAACATTCAAATTTAGACGCACCAAAACAAAAAAATTGGAAATTTTTCCAGAAGGTTATTTGGTCGTCAATGTAAGCATGCATAAGCTTTGACATACTCTATGAGAACTGTCTCTTTCCACCATATGAGATTGTAACATAAGATAACATTCAAGGATCAACATTATGAGTCTGCCAAAGAAGAAATTGCCACAGAAGCTCTTTATTGATTAAGCTTAACAATTGCTATGATAAAAAATTTGATTGATGAATGAGTTTCAATGCACAGAAAAAAGGTAATGTCTGCTTGGGGATCCTGAATGGTACTTCAATAGGTATTGTGGACACAAATATTCTTGGAGGTAATGAAACGCCATATTGTTTTTCTGCTTTTTGGTTGTGTTTTTGTCAGGCTGATTTTTCTATAAACATGGCATGAATGACCTTGGGTGGGCTTGTTTCTAGAGCAGTTGAGGCATGCTCTTCATCTACATGTTGGTGATGGTCTTAAGATAAAGTAACAAAATTGTGTTGCATTTTGCAGATATATCTTTGCAAGGGCACCTTGTTGTTTATGACAATGAGAAAAACCAGATCGGCTGGAATCGCTCGGATTGCCAAAAGATTCCCGAGTTCTGAACCTTATCCTTTTTTTCACCTATGGTTCTTATTTTATAGGATTCGGTGAATAAGATTCGGTGCAATTTTTAATTTTTCACGTGATTTTGTGCATGACAGAGATATGGCAAACCAAGGTTGCCCGAGCGAGGGAGGGGAGCAGGAGCCTAGCGCAGGGAGTGCCATTTCCCAGGAGTGTTGTTCCGGGAGTGTCTTTTATTTATATATATTTTTATATATTGTAATGCATTTATATTAAAAAAACATGCATAATATCAAATTAGTTGCATAATAAATGAAAACATGCATATTTGTGGAATATTAGCTCATTACGAAGTTAGAACGTTATTAATGATTTCATAGTACATTAATGATTATATTCAAATTTTGAAAGAAAATGTTATGAATAAACAACAAAGAACATTTAAATGACAAATATAAATGGCATACATGTTTTATCATTTCTTATAATGGGATCCTCATCATTAGTATTATTCTTAGTCCTTTGCCTATTGTCTAGCCTTTGGCTCTCTACCTTGTTCCTCTAGGGACATTAATCAACACCACCCAATTTTGATGAAAGTGTCTAATCCAAGCCTTAAAATATGGTTGAAAAAGTTTCACATGCCTAATCAATGATTTTGGTTTGAATGAAAGATACATTTTTACTAAGGCCATGACAAAGGAGTTCATCAATCAACACCACCAATATCGGGTTAAGTAAAGACTTAGTGTTTGTTATCACACAATCTTGCACTTTAGTGCAAAGCCTTCACAAGGTACAAAGATGAGTGTAACATTAGAAGTGTTACCACCAATTTTACATTTTTTGTTATCGGGAATTTATCATCAGGGGTCCAAAATTGAAATTATTGGCAATATTGGGGGAAAATATCGAGAAACTTAAAAAATACAAAAATAATCATTTTTGCAATTATTTAAACTTCTAAAGCAACGCCAACATCAAACAAACACATTTTCACATAAATATGAAAAAAACTGCAATATAAGATGCATAAGATGTCAAGTTGTACATCAAAAAACAATATCGAAATATGATATATATCTAGAGTCATAATTCTTGATAGGATAATACAAAATCACATCAAAACAAAAATAAATGTATCTCGTGAGATGATCATCATGAAACATCTAGAGACTAATATCCTACATGGTTAATCATGATGCACTAAGATATCAACGATTCCCTCTACCCCTTTTATAGGAAAAGATCACCACTGATGCTTTTACTCTAGAAGGAATAGGTGGGTGTGTTGAGGTTGTTGAGCCTAAGGTGGAAGGTGCAACTCCTAGGGATAAGGTGGAAGATGAAATGGGATATCTTCCTCTTCCCCTAGTTGACAGTCTCTGTGGAGGTCATGGCATTGGCTATGGAAAACTCTTAATGTTCTCCTCCTACTCCAAATTTGTCTCTCCTAGAAGTGGAACATCCTCTAATATCCCCTTCTCCTCCAACTCATCAATATCATGTTCCAACAATTCAGGGGCCTCCTCCATGACAGGCCTCTTGGTCTCCACCCTCCACAGACTCGTGGTGTCAAGTGCATTCAATGAAATGACATCTATGTCAGGTACTTTGTTTATCTACCTCACCCACAACCTGCGATTGTAGTAGACATAGACCATGCCATTGAGGTGGTGGGTATCTAACCTGTATGAGGGCCAATTTGTAATTAAAGGATGATGTCCCATGTGCATAAATTAAAATTAATAAAATTAAAATAAATTAAAATTTTGATTTGAACATTTATAACTTGGTGCGCTTCTTAGAGTGTATCTCTTCAAAGACATTTTAGTTTCACTCACACCTTAAAGAGTTGCAAGTTTGAATCAACGCTCAAATGGAAAAAATTTGCAACTCTGTGACTCTTCTACCATAGTTTGTCCACTAAACATTTACATCAAATAAATGGAAAAGAAAGACAATTAATTATATTTCCATCGAGTAACAAATAGATAGAAATGAAAGACATTGAAATCTGAAAGCTTGAAACAAATTTTAGTTGTAGCTTACCTGGCATCTTAGTGGTTCTCTCTTGGATATCCATATCATACCCAAATGTCCCAACGCTCAACTTATATAACTCAATTTGTTTGGAAATATCTGAGTGTTCAGTGGGAGTCAACACCATCCTTTGAACACATTGGAAAAATACATCAATAACCTCTGCATCAAATCTAAATCCACATGCAAAAGAGTGTGTGGGGTTGAGGTAGAGCTCTACTAATGAATCAAACAATGGAGAGTGTTGTTCCATTTCTCATCAGTCACACTCTGTATCTCGACTCGTCTAGTGAATCCATTTTCCTCCTTGTCCTCATAGAATCGATGGATAGCTTCCTCTTTCTCCTTTGTTTTCACTATGGACCGAATAGAATATTGCCCTCTAGGCACTAACCTTGACACAAAGAAGGGTGAGGATGTTGACATGATAGACATTGTGGAATGTGAGCCCGAGGATTGAATTTCCCCCACTCCTGAGATGCTTGCATATCTATTTGCAAGTTCAAGCCTCATTTCTTCCCTTTGATCTCTCTTCCTATTCATTTCAAAAATGGATTGATTTACAAAGTGAACAATTTCCTGGGTAGATGTTGGGCAAATCCCCACTTCATTCACTAGGATTTTGGCAAGGCTGTATTTCAAGCGGTTGATTCTACCAAACATTTCCATGCCACATAACTTGCAATTCAACCTCATTCTATTATGGCCATAATAAGGTAGACCATACTCCCACATTGGGTCCAATGGTTTTGGCATTTTTATATGTGTGGCTCATTGATTAAATTTGTAAACCTATGGGACAAAAAAATGGGAGAAATTTAGAATCCAAATCCACAAAAAAATTCAAGAATGTTACAATTAAAATACCATAGCTACATAAGTGTTAAATTCTCCATTAAAAAGGGGAAAAAAAGGTATATATAATGGACATTGCAAACCCTATACTAAATCTTGAAAAACAAAGAAAATGAAGGAATAATTATTTTTACATCCCCTAGGAATATGGATATGGTAAATTGGAGTGGATCCCACTCCACAAATGCTTGGTTGATGGCAATGAAAACTATAGATTTCCCATTCTTTGCTTGATGAACAATGGTCACAATAGCTTTAGAGCTCAACCCCCCTTAGCACCATTTGCAAAATGTGAGACTAAAACCCAAAATTGCGATTGAAAGTTGAATAAATTGGATGGAAAAACAACAGGTCGATAATTTTCTTCATCTAACAACAATTACCCAATTTATTGCGATAAATTCAAATTTAGAAATTATCACAATTATTTCAGGTGATATTATCACTGAGGTTTGTTTTGGTGATATTATCATGATAATTTTCATAATATCGCGATAAGTGTAACACTGGTTACCACTGTCACCTAGGCAACAACTTCCCTCATTTTAGTGAATGAAGGATCCAACACAAGAGAGGTTTTCCTAATAGCTTCAAGGAATCCTAAGGCAAGACACAATCAAGTTTAAGGTCTCATATGTAGCTACTCAATACACCACCAATGAAATATATCAAGCAAGGTGAGGGTAAGGTGGTTGTTCAAAGTATTTTTTAGGGTTTGAATGGATGTGTCTTTAGGGTTGTCTAAAGGATTCATCAAATTATTATTCAATGTAAAATGATCCCCAAGCTACTCAAATCTAGAAATTACAAATGATTGTTGTAAAACTTGCATAAAAATTAGGAAATTACGACAACAAACAAGGTACAAGATCAATATAATTTAGTCCTAAAAATGAGTTATAAGCTAGTAGAAAATAGGGTTAAAACACTGAATAAACCTAGGGTTTGCACCACTTGTGAAACCTGAAATTTAACATGCATATAACAACCAATAAATGTTTTTTTTATTCATATGAGATATAATCGATATATTATTACAACAATGAGTGTTCCATATATAGGGAACATATGGTGACCATCCATGAAAGGATGCGTCCCTTGAATAATCAGTAACTATGTATTATTATCATTTACTTATTATATATGATATTTAATAATCAATATTATTCTAAGATAATGTCTTCCCGATGTTGCCCAAACATCAACACTCCCTCTCAACGAGGGAGACATTCTGCATCATGCCAATCTTGTCTATGAAGTATACAAACTTCACCCTAGACTCATGACACTTGTATGTCAGTCTTGGGAAATGTCTCTCTCCTACCTAAACCGAGGAGAAAATCCTTTTTCGGCTCTCCCTTTTGAGCCAATTAACTCTCTCTGAGATGAGGCTCACTCTAGGTCCACATGTAATAGCATATAACATCTTGAGTCTATCATTCCTTATCAAATCACCATGACTAGGAAAAATACCACACTAGGATCTTTCACCACAAGTACACGCCTGTGAGTGAATGTTAGCTTGATGTTAACTGACACATGGAAAACACTTCAAGAACCTCGAGTCCATATTGTTCCTTGTCATGATCAAGAAAGGACTGTGTCTGGGCCCATTTACCACAAGTGCACCTTTATGATAAATGTATCCTATCTCCCTTGGTCTGCAACCCAATATAGGAGAAGTTTGGCCTGATGTTGAAACATCAACACTCCCTCTTAGCTAGGGATGTATCTTTCCATAGTAGTACACAACTACTGTCCAGAGACACACAATATCTACCAGTGGTACACAACCACCATAGTAGCAAAAGGTTTGTCACACATGGCACTCCCATGTGGACTTCTAGAGGCTACTCCCTCTAGGAATAGTTAGGGTCAACTCCCCATAGTGTGTGACGTCAAGGGTCAACTCCCTTGACATGTCCTCATGTTCTCTCCACATGGGATGTTGGGATATAAGCCCAAATGCACTTATCACTTCTCGAATAAGTGTCCTCACATATCAACTCGACTCAATTCATAGAGAAGTATGATCTTGAGAATGTTTGTCGCAGATGGCACTCCCATGTGGACTTCTAGAGGCTACACCCTTTAGAAACACTAGGGTCAATTACCATAATGTGTGACGTCAAGGGTCAACTCCCTTGACATGTCCTCATGTGCTCTCCACATGGGACATGTCCTCATGTGTTCTCCACAAGGGACGTTGGGATATACGCCCAAACACACTTATCGCTTCTCGGATAAGTGTCATAAAAAATCAACTCAACTTAGTCACAGAGGAGTATGATTTGGAGAAGGTCTCAGGAAGCTGCAAACATCAACACTCCCTCTCAGCGAGGAGGCATTCTTTGCCACACCAAGTCTGTCATGGAATTACTTTAACTTCATCCTGGTTTGGTAAGAACAATAACAACCTACTTATTTATAGGAAGGTACAACACCGATACTTCCTTCCTCTGCACCATGTCTCGGATGTAATGGTACTTGATCTTAATGTGGTTCAATTTGTCATGAAACACTATATTCTTCGAGATCTTCACACAACTTTGGATACTATAATGAATAATGGTGGAATCCAACACATGTTCAGACAAATCTACAAGGATCTTGCGAAGCCACACTACTTCACTAACTGACATACTTAATGCAATGTACTCTACTTCTGTTGTGCTCAAATCCACATAAGTTTGTTTCTTTCTACACCGGGAAACCATGTAAGATCCCAAAGTGAAGCAACACCCGAAGATGCTCTTTCTGTCCACTGCGCTCCCTGCCCAATCAGATTCAATATATTCCTGCCATATCATATCAATACTGGAAGTATATCTTAGACCATGTCCAACCGTGCCTCGTAGGTATCTTAACACATGCTTCACAACAATCTAGTGTGTCTATCTCGGTTGACTCATAAAATGGCTAAGTGCACTCACTGCATAACAAATATTTGGTATGGTGTTAACCAGATACATCAATGATCCAATCAGTTGTCTGTACAAAGTCAGATCAATTTCGTCGGAATTAGAAGAAGACACACTTAGTTTCTTCAGATTCATTACCATTGGTGTAGCCACGAGATTCAAGTTCAACATCCCAAAATTATTCAATATCTCAACTGTGTACTTCCCTTGACTCAAGAAGATCTCATCGGTTCTCTGCCACACCTCTAGTCCCAAGAAGTAGTGCATCATACCAATGTCCTTCATCTCAAACTTAGAGGCCAACGCATACTTTCATTCAACAATAAGACTCTCTGTACCAGTGAGGAATAAAACATCAACATAGAGGACCAAAATCAGGGACTCGCCATTAACAGTCATGTAGTACAAGCTGGGATCGAAAAAAAAAATTGAATCCCAAAAATCATCAGGTGTCCATCAATCCTTGCATACCAAGCTCGAGGTGGCTGCTTGAGTCCATACAAGGCCTTCTTCAACCTGCACACATGAGACTCCTTCTCATGTATCACGAAACCATCTGGTTTCTTGATGTATACTTCTTCCTCAATATCTCAATTGAGAAAGGTTTTCTTTACATCCATCTAATGTAATCTCTAACCCATGGATTTTGTAGGGGAGATAATCATCCGAATAGAAGTGTATCGAGAAACATGAGAAAATGTCTCCTCATAAACTATTTCCTCCACCTAAGAGAATCCTCTAGCAACAAATCTATTTTTGTGCCTCTCAATGCTCCCATCAACTGTGTGTTTGATCTTGTAGATCCATTTGGAAGTCACTACAAACTTCCCCTCAGGTCTCAGAACAACATCCCACACATCATTCTTCATGATGTATTGATACTCCTCCATCATGACATCTCTCCATACTAGATGACTAGTTTCCTCCTCATAATAGGAAGGCTAAAAACTAAATGATGTGGCTCATAGCTACGACATAGCATGAATATCTCTGAGGTATCTTGCTCACTCAGAAGGTACCACGAGGAAGTACATATCCTTCTGCCTCCTACAGAGTCTGACTAGCCCATGTAGGTCTCTTTTGAATTACTACAATATCTCTGGGAACATCAACTGGAGATATAGGATCAACATGATCAATTGGATCAATTTGATCAATCTCCATGTGAGATCCTCTAGATCTCTTTAAAGGATACCTCCTCCTCAAAGGTAACATCTCTTCTCACCTCAATCTGTCTCTGACCAGGGATGTATATCTGGTATGCCTTTGAAGACTCACTGTACCCCACAAATGTACCATTTTTTCCTGAAGTTTCTAGCTTGATCCTTTTCTCCTTGGGTACATGAATGTATATTGGACACCCAAATATCCCGAAGTGTCCAACATCAGGCTTCACTCCGATGAAGGCCTCCTCGAGAATCATGTTCCTCAAAGTCTTATGAGGAATTTTTTTCTAAACATACACTGTAGTAATGGATTCATTTGCCCAGAGAAACATAGGTAAATTTTGATCATGATAATTCATCTTGGACCATACTTGATATATCGAGGTTCCCTCATGAAACCAATGTCTCGGGAAGTTGAGAAACATCAACACTCCCTCTAGAGCTGGAGGTAACTCCTCCTCTATCTTTGCTCCCTCTGACACTGAAGGTATCTCTTCCTCCTCCTCTAAAGGTAACTCAATCTCTTCTCCCTCTGGATGTAGTACCGCCTCCCTCTCTGGGAATGCCTCTACATTCACTAGAATTGCTGCCATGCCTGCTTCCTCAACATCTCATGGATCGACTCATGTAATGGGACTGCTACACCTACTCCCTCTGAGTCTCATAATATGTTTTCCTCCTCTACTGGATCTACCATAGTTGTGCTACAGTCGGTCTTGACTCACTGTATCCATGATCATTGGAATTGTCTCTGCTATTTGGCATGGTCTCGTCCTGGGAGGTACATTGCTCCTAGAGACTTCCTGTCTCCGAGCATCATGTCTGGCAATGTCTCTCCTTGATATCATGTTGGAAGGTATTTCCCTCCATGTCTACTTCCCGGGACTGTCATTATGGTTCCTTCTCAGAGCTATTACATGTGACCTTCCCAAAACAAGAAACAAGAATAACAAAAAGCATCTCCTAGAGAAAATCAATTTATGTTGTGCACAACTATATACAATGACCCTCCAAATAATATGTCTTCTACTATTACCAACACACATCCATCATATACTCGATGTCATACAACTACCAACACACATCCATCATATACTCGATGTCATACGGATAACCATGTTGATTTTCTAGTGTTAAATTAAACAAGCACAATTTTCCGCAAGTGGTAATTACATCCAATGATATACAATATTACTTTATTAAACGCTAGAACATCAGTAAGTAACTCAAAAAATTCCAACTTCTTAGTCTCTTCCTTAGATCACTTATCCCATGTGTAAGAGAGAGAAAATATGTGTGTCTATTGTTGTGTCTTTCAAGTGTCCTTTTATATTAATATTAGATTGATAAAAAAAAGACACTTCTCTTAGAAAAATTAAATTAAATTTTCTTTCTTATAAATAGTTGGAGAATACCTCCATAACTAACCAAAGATTAATTTGGTTATAATCCGTCCACATAGCATTTGACTTCGTTAATTTGTTCCTCCATAATTCACGCGATTCTTTGCATAAATATAGGTAGAAGTAAATATGCATTACATTCCTCATATTTATGCAATTAGACATTTTTACCAGAAATAATTGCCCACCATAATTTATGGAATTATTTCTATAATTTAGGTAGGAGTAAAAAAGTAAATATGTTGTACATAGAGATTCAACCCCATAAATTTAACACTCCCAACATTTTACTCTACTCTCATTTTCCTGAAGGAGTCAAGCCAAGTCTCGCTCTGATACCATGTTGTTTTTCTTCATATGAGATATAATCAATATATTATTACAATGATGAGTGTTCCATATATAGAGAACATATGGTGACCATCCGTGAAAGGATGTGTCCCTTGAATAATCAATAACTATTTATTATTATCATTTACTTATTATATATGATATTTAATAATCAATAATTATATTATTAATTATTATTCTAAGAGAATGTCTTCCCGATGTTGCCCAAACATTAACAATAAAAACAAGACGTCTTGCCCTAATTATGCAGTAATATAAATTAGCAAGGTAAATTTATGAAATAAAATGATTTAAGGTCAAAACTGATCCAGATTTAGGAGCGGAACGAACTGATTAACAGACTTACTACAATAAACACAAAGATATGAAGAACAACACAGATATACAGTGAACAATATCTTCTATTGAATAAATGAAATAGGTTGAAACTATAAAACTGCATAATTGAAACACTTGTTCGAATGGTGGTGGCTATCTCTAAGAAGAGATGTGGTTTCTACGCACATTCATCTGAGAAAAATGATTTCAATGAGGCTCCAGAGGCCTTTTTGATATTACTCATGAATTCCAAAACCCTAGACATCCAAAAACCTAACCCTAGGAGATGAAACGCCAAAAGTTATGTGGCCCCTATGGGTAAGTTGGTACCTCAACTTCCTGGGGTCATAAATTTTGCATAAGACCTGTGTTTTAGGCACATGATAGCACATTGGAAAGGTCTTTTAGAGAACTACACATTACACCATCAAACTTTAACTCCTTCTATAGTTTGACTCTGGCGAGCCAAAAAAACATTGTTTAGGGCCCCAAAATGACCCTAGAAGTACAACAAGATGTGCTCACATGAAAAAATACAAAATAATCCAATTGGATTAGGTGGGAGGCCACCAATATCCACCTAGAAGATGTGTAGGGCTCCAGAAAACCCCGGAAGTGTAGAACCCACAATTACAAAGAAGTACAGAAGAACATGTTGAACTAAAAAATGTCAAGAGGAGCCAATTGGAATAGGTGGGTGGCCACTAATATCCACCTGGATCAGTCCTCCCCCATTAGGAAGAAATGGTCTCCATTGCGTTGAGTTCCCCCACCAGGTGAGGAAACTTCCGCTGAATTTGGCCCCAGGTGAGCCACTTTCCTTGCTGTAGGAGTTTCCATGCCTTGACAACCCGATAAAGTTGGATCCTCTATTGGTGAGTTCCCTTGACCTATGTGTCCACTATCTGATCAGTGGATGCTTGTTCCATGTAGTCAAGGTTGAGATCTATTGGTGTCAGTTGTTCTGCTATCTCTGAGGTGTCCAATAATGGTGGAAAATATGGTCGAAAGAGGTCCACATTGAACACTGGGTGCAATTCAAGGAAGGGTGGAGTGTTGAGCTCAAAATTATTGCTACCCATAGCCTTGGTGATAGTGTAAGGCCCATAGCGAAGTGGGTGGAGCTTCTGATGGGGCCCTGTAAGACGCTCCTTCTACAAATGTAACCAGAATTTTTCTCCAACCTGAAACTGGTGCAATACCATGTGTTGATCATTGCGCTACTTGTACTTAGCATTGGCTTTCTCAAAAATCTCATGGACATGTTGACGGATGTGCTAAATCCGCTCAATGAATCCGGTGGATTTGTCGGTCTCAGATTGAACATGGGAAGAGTCTGTCTGTGTGGTGGAAAGAGGTAGTGCAACATCAATGGGACCCAAGGGTTGGAATCCCAACCCCACCTGAAATGGGCTATGGTTGGTGGAGCTATGGAGAGCCCTGTTGTAACTATGATGAACATAGGGGAGACTCCCATCCCATGTACACAGATGCTTAGATTTGTACATGTGCAGGATGTGCACAATCAACCTATTGACGACCTTTGTTTGGATGTTTGTTTGGGGTGGAAAGCAATGGATTTAGTGAGCTTGGTGTCCAACAGTGACTAGAGACTCGACCAAAATGTGTTGAGGAACCTGTTGTCCCGGTCGGAGATGATGGTCTGTGGTATCCCAAAATGGACCCACACTCGTTCGAAGAATACCTTGGCGGTATCTATCGCTGTGATATTCTTCTTGCACGTTGTGAGGATGGCCATCTTCTAAAATTGATCAACGACCACAAATACACAATCATTTCCTTGCTTGGTGGATGAAAGGCCAGACATGTAGTCCATTGAGATGGATTCCTAATGATTCTCGGGAGTAGGAAGAGGGGTGTATAGGCTTTGCTTCTTGATGGATGGTTTGGAAATGGCACATGCAATGCAAGATCTAATATACTTGCTAATGTCCTATCGAATTTTTGGCCAATAAAAATGTTTTTGTGGAAGGACCACAAATTTATTTACGTAAAAATGTCTTTCCATATGACTATAGTGAGCTTCCCAAATCAGCTTTGCACACTCACTTGCAGGAACACAGAGATGGCCTAGATGGAATAAAAGTCCATCCTGAATGTGAAAATCGGTGACAGACGCGCCTGTACCCAAGAGCTAATAGGTGGTGGCGAAGTCTGGATCTTGTTGATAAAGTTGGGTTCACTCAGATGCATCATGTCCACGAGAATGGAGCACAGTGGTGACTGCAACCATGAGAGGTCGACTGAGGCAGTTAGCAACATGATTTGAGATCCCTGTCTTATACTTGATGTTGAGATGGAACTACTGTAGGTAGGTGGACCACTTCTGACGGCAGTCATTCTGCAATTTTCCCTGTGTTTGTATGAACTATAGAGGCTTGTGATCAGTGTGGATGATCGTCTCCTTTCCCATAATGTAATGTTTCCATTGACGACAAGCTTGTACAATGGAATGCATTTCCTTGTCATAGGTGGGGTATTTCCGGACAGTATCTGAGAGTGTCTCACTATGGTATTCCACCGGATGACTGTGCTGGGAAAGAACTGCGCCTACAACATAGTTAGATGCATCAGTCTCAATCTCGAACAGTTGTTGTAGATTGGGAAAGGAGATTATTTGAGATGAGCATGGCTTTTTAGATCATCAAATGTTCATTGTTGTTCCTTCCACCACACGAACTTTTCCCTACCACCGCCCTTGGTCACTTAGCTAAGGGCCCATGCAATATGGGAGAATCCCAACACAAATCATTGGTAGAAGTTGACCAGTCCCAACAATCTCTGAAGCTCGGTCAGTGTGGTTGGGGATGGCCAGTCACAGATGACTTAGAAATTAGCTAGATCAACATGTACCCCATGCTAATCAACAATGTAGCCCAAGTATTGGACCATGTTCATGCCAAATGAGCATTTTTCCAAGTTGGCATACAACTTGTGTTGTCATAGAGTGCTCAAAACCTGCTAAATATGTCGCATGTGCTCCTCCCAAGTTTTGATCAAGATGAGGATGTCATCCAAATATACCACCACAAAAGAGTTGGTGAAGGGTCTCAATACATCATCCATCAACCTCATGAAAGTGGTTGGTGCATTTATTAATCCAAAGGGCATGACTGGCCATTCAAAGAGACCTTCTTTAGATTTTAAAGTTGTCTTCCATACATCAATTGGTTTGATGGGAGCCTGGTGGTAGCCAGACTTTAGGTCAATATTGCTGAAGAAATTTTCCCCCTTGCGTTGGTCAAGAAGGTCATCAATCCTAGGAATTGGGTACTGGTTCCTGACGGTGATTTTTTTTAATGCTCTGTAATCAATGCAGAGTTGCCAGGTCTCATCCTTCTTCTGCATCAGTACAATCTGGATTCCAAAAGGGGAGGAGTTGGGTCTGATGTGCCCCTTTTGAAGAAGCTCTTGGATTTGACGCTTGATTTCATCATTTTCCATTAGCGAGTGACGATAGACTGTTCCATTAGGCATAGGTGCACTGGGGGTCAGATCAATTGTATCCTTGATTTGGTAGTGCGTTGGTACCCCGGTGGGTGAGGAGAATATGTCTTTGTACTCTTCCATGATCTCGTCCAATTGCTTATGTTGCAAAGAGAGGCTCTGTGTAGAGGCCACAGATGTGGCGACAAACTTTTCCTTACTGTGAGCACAAATCACAAAGAATATGAAATTCTCGGTCTATGAAATGACCTTACTGCATTTCTTAACATAGATTAAATAAATAACAGTAGGCGACACTACCTCTGGTATCCTATACAATTTTCTACCCAATGTAATAATAACACTGCAGGGTCTAGACTCATACACAACATGACACTTCCACAAATATGGTTGTCCTAAAAGAAAATCACAAACTTCAAGTGGAGTAATATCACACAATACCTCGTCTTTGAAAGGCTTGATGTCGTAGGGAAGACAACATTGTTGGCTGACATGGAGATCTCTTCCTTGGCGAATCCAACCGATGGTGTAGAGTTGCGGGTGCAGTGTCGTCGACAGGTCCAATCGCTTGACGAACTTTGTTGAGATCAGGTTCTTATGACTATTGCTATTGACAATGAAATGAAGCAGAGCCCCCTTTACTTGCATTTGTGATTGAAAAAGGTGTTCCCCTTCCTCTGGTTCTTCTTGTTCGCTTGGATGGACCTTGGTGGTAGAGACAATGGTACTGGGTTCAACATCGATAATTTGCTTCCCTCCTTCTAGATTTACTTTGGAGTCATAATTGATCTCTGACTCAGATGTCTTCAGGTCGGCCACAAGTGACTTCTTGGAGAGACATTCTTCAGTGTTGTGCCAAGGGATTTTATGGTATTCACACCATTTTCCCGTGTCCTTCTTCGTATTTTCAATTCCCTTCTTATGTTGTGGCTTGGACCGATTGTCCTAAGAGTGGCCATATTTTCTTTGTCCCTTTCCATGTGGGTTGGGGCCACCTTTTCCCTACTTCAACTGTGAGGAGTTTGCAGATCCAAACTCTCGCCTCTTTTGCTTAAATTTATGCTTGATCTTGACAACATATCTATAATCCATACCCAATGAGGCGATGTCCAGAAAATCCATTTCTGTTTGAATGTATATAGGCAAACAACCGCATTATTTGAGCACCAGATGACGCTTAGAGTCTTTGATACACAATTTGGTGCGCATGGTATGGAAAATATTGTTGAAATATAGTACCGTCTATTCCCTTTCTTGACGTAGGGTGGTCCATCGAGTGTACTGGCCCTCGTAGATTCCAATGGGGTAGTAATGTTCTTTAATGGCATCCTGGAAGGAATTCCATGTAGGGGAAACCACAGATATTGCAGATTCCTCTATGGCCCTTTGCTCAGAGTAAGTATCCCACAAGTTCTTAACATGGGGGACAACCTTGAGGAGTGCAAAAGTAATCTTTTCCCTATCAAAAAAATTGTGGACCAAAAAATACCTTTCGAGTAGATTCAACCATTTATCTACAATATTTGCATCTATCAGTCCTTTAAATAATGGAATATCAAAATTTACATGTACCTTGAAGGGGGTGGAATGGTCGCTTGATGAAGATGCTTCTCCTGTGGGTAGTCGTCAAAGGATATACGCAAATTTGTCCATCATTTCGTTCCTTTGTCGCATGAGGGCTTCCTTGAGAAACATTTTAAAATGATCTCCTACTCCATCATCTTTCTTTTCATCCCCCATGGTTTGTTTTTGGTCTTGGCGCGACCAATCTTGCAACGACTCAATTGGTTTGAGTCCCAACTTCTTGTACCCAGATCTTGTCGGGGACATGCACAAAGAAAAATAAATGAAGAGAAGACTGCTCTGATACCACTGATCCAGATTTAGGAGTGGAACGAACTGATTAACAGACTAAATACAATAAACACAGAGATATGAAGAACAAAACATGTATCTAGTGAAAAATATCTTCTATTGAATAAATGAAATAGGTTGAAACTGTAAAAATGCAGAACTGAAACACTTGCTCGAATGGCGGTAACTATCTTTGAGAAGAGATGTAGCTATTGCGTGCATTCGTATGAGCAGAATGATTACAATGAGGCTCTAGAGGCCTTTCTGATATTACTCATGAATGCCAAAACCCTAGACATCCAAAAACCTAACCCTAGGAGATGAAAAACCAAAATTTATGTGGGCTCCTATGGGTAAGTTGGTACCTCAACTTCCCGGGGTCGTAACTTTTGCATATGACCTATGTTTTAGGCACGTGATAGCTCGTTGGAAAGATCTTTTAGAGAACTACACATTACACCATCAAACTCTGACTCTATCTATAGTTTGATTGTGGCAAGCCAAAAAAACATTGTTTAGGGCCCCTAAATGGCCCTAGAAGTACAACAAGATGTGATGATATGAAAACATACAAAATAATTCAGTTGGATTAGGTGGGAGGCCACCGGTATCCATCTGGAATATGTGTAGGGCTTCATACAACGCTGAAAGTGTAGAACCCACAATTACAAAGAAGTACAAAAGAACGTTTTGAACTAAAAATTGTCAAGAGGATCTAGTTGGAATAGGTGGGTGGCCACCAATATCCACCTGGATAAAAAACATACAAGAAAACTCTAATATTTTACAATCTTAATAATATGCAAGAAAACCCTAAAATTTTAGATAAAAAATATGCATGAAAATTTTAGATCAAAACCCTTGATGTCTAAGGTTTTTGATGGCTGGAAATTAAATTGTAAGTTAAACAAATCCTAGATTTACCCTTAAAAAAAGAGAAAATTTGGATTTTAAAATTTATGATTGACTAGATGGGAGAAAACTAATGCCTACTATATTTTTTGGGCACATGGGGTCAATTAAGGACTCCCTTGAAGGGATGTAAGTATATCTATGGTGATATCTAGGGTTGTCCACTACAAACCCTAGAAAATCCACCTAATGTCGTCCTAAAACTTCAAGATGATTCAAGAGAAGGTACTCCACTAGTAACCATCCAAGAGATTTGAAAAGAGGGATTTATTCAAGAACAAGTGAAGAGAATGCACTCCCATCACTAGAGAAGTAAACTTACACTAGCATTCATCTATAAACAAAATCACAAGATAAAATGAAACCACTTACTAAATAAATCTTTCTGTTAGCACCAAAAGTCACCTTTGGATTGCGGCAGAGGTAAGCCCATTACCCATCAGGTTATATGTCATGGTTAATGGATTTAAAGAGGTCAAATGGGGAAGACTCAATAGAATATCGTTTTAACTTAGAAAAATGGTGCAATATGCACAAGCAAATGAGGTCTTGATCAACTTCAGCCAATAAGTTGTAGTAAGGGTGAGTAGGAGGAATAAATTGAGGAGAAGATGTAAAGGTTTTCTCTAGACATCAAGTCTTCCAACAGCCTAAGGAGGAAAAACTCTGAAAACAAGATCCTCTTGAATTTGAGGTTTTAGGAAACTGAAAACACTATAACTGCACTACAATCAAACATCCATTACAACATAGTCACCACAATCCATGTGAATCCTTCAATCATGAAAATTCAGTATCAGACACAAATAAGATGGAAATATAAGCTAACTTTCATTAAACAAGAAGTCTCAAATCAAGTTACATAACCAGAGAACCATAGCTTCATTAAAACATTACAATACGGGAGCTTAGCTCAACCATCGACCATAAAAAATATCAAAATTGCATACATATACTTAGAATTGTTGCAACCATCAGGAGTGTGATCGGACCACCGCATTAACGTTTTTAGTCAGCGCCTCCTCTATCAGATGCGAGCCAGGTGCAGTTATGTGCTCTACAAGAAAATCTGTCCATAATTGACAGTCTTCTTTTATGGTCTCTCTCTGCATGTTTTCCATTTATGGGGTGAGACAAGGTATGAACTGCCACCCCACTTTCATGAACTATTTGCATCAGGATCAGGATCAGGACGGGCCCTACTCTGAACTTCACCATCTGGAGCTTTGCTGGACGCTTGCAGGGAGGGCTTGGTAGGTAGATGCAGACGTTGATGATAGGGAGCTAATGAGATGAATGGGACTGCATGGGCACCAAAATGTCATATCATCGCCCGTCTTAGGAAAAAAACATTTGATGGGTTTTTTGAGCCCTCTTCCTTCATTTTTTCTTCTCCAGAATGCCACTTCCTAGGGAAAACACCCCCTTGATCAATAATGTGTGTTAACATTAGGCTCCATGGGGGATGGTACGCTCCCTGTGAGCTACCAAGAACTTGGAGCTTCAGTCACCTTACTGCTGGGTTGTGGAGTCACTTATTAAAATCATAAACAAAAGGAAAAATGATATTTACAATGACATGGGAAGAAATTCATGGTTTAAACAAAAAACTTCTTGAGAAAATGCCCATTTACAGGGCCTCCAAAAACTTCATCACCCTCCAAATTCTGCAACCTATAAGTATTATTTGGAAACTTCCCAAACATATTGAAGGGGTCGATCCACAAGGCTTCAAACTTGCCATGTTTTCCTTTGTCCTGCTTGGGTGCATCCCATTTTAGCACTAGATTTCCCAGTTAGAAATATTCCTTTCTTACCTTTCTGTCAAAAGCCCGCTTGATATTTTGCTGATGGTCATGTGATTTGTCTAGTAGATGCTCTCTGGTCTTTTGCACTTCTACCAATTGTTGTATTCTTTGGATCATATCATCAGGCTCTCCTTGGTAGTCTTGGATGAATTTTTCCACAGGTAAGGCCAACTGAGAAGGAAAGATGGCTTCAACTCCATATACAAGCTGAAAAGGATATATGCCAAGAGATCTCTTTGTTGTCACTCTATCAACCCATAGAGACAATTTGAGCTTTGAATCCCATGCTTTCTTATTGTCCTTTAACAATATTTTGATGATCTTTATAAGGATCTTGTTTGAGGACTCTGCCAGTCCATTCCATTGGGGGTAGTAAGGAGTTGAGTGAATCAATGCAATTCCAAACTGCTCACAGAATTGAATTAATGGTTTGGCCTTGAAGGATGTAGCATTATCAGTGAAAATTCTTTTTGGACAACCAAACCTTGCCATAATATCTTAAAGAAAACCAATGATTACTTTGTGGGAATAAATCCGTGTGGGGATGGATTCTATCCACTTAGTAAAGTAATATGTGGCAGTCAATATCTACCTGTGATGACCACTTGAAGCAGGATGAATTTCCCCAATAAAATCTAATCCCCACTATTGAAAGGGTCCTGAGGCTACCATAGGCTTCAAAGGTAGGGACTTGAGCTGTTGTTTTCCTGAGAATTTCTGACACTTGACACAAGCCTTGATTTTAGCACAAACATCAGTGAATAGGCTAGGACAGAAATAGCCAGCTCTAAGAATCTTGTAGGCTGTCTTTCTCCAGAAGTGATGTCCCCCACACAAACTGTCATGAAAATAAGACATGATCTTTTGGGCTTCCTGTGGGTCTAAACATCTCAACAACACTCCTAGAGGATATTTCCAATATAAAACTTGATCAATGAGGCAATACTTAATTGATTTGAGCTTTAAATCTCTTATCTTTCTTTTTTCCATGCCATCATGAGGCTGCAACTTCTGTAGAAATAAAATGATGTCCCTCTACCAAGAACATCCTGCTAATGGAGGGCTGACTTGAGAACTTGTATCAAACAACTCAACCTGCTGATTTTTTGAGCAAGTGTTGATGAAATTCACCCCCAAGGCTTTGCAATTAGATTCAACCAACAGCCTGGCTAAACCTTGACCCTTAACCAATTTGGAGGGCCTTATCTCCAAGTCAAATTCAAGGATTTTAGCAATCCACTTGCTCCTTCTCCCGTCTATGTCAGGCTGAATGAGAATCTCCTCCACAGAGGTTGAATGGACATATGCAATGAACTTTGAATGAAAAATATAGACCCTGAAGGATTTGAGGGCTTTAACCAGAGCATAGGCTTGTTTTTCCATGATTTCATATTTCAGCTCTGCATCTCTCAATGCCCTACTGAAAAAGACAATGGGTTGTTCAAACCCTTCATCATTATTTTGCAACAAAATGGATGCCACTGTGTCAAATGAAGCAAATGAGAAAATCATAAAATATTTGGAGTAATTAGGAATGATGAGCA
This sequence comes from Picea engelmannii, assembly GCA_009831015.1. NCBI lineage: Eukaryota > Viridiplantae > Streptophyta > Pinopsida > Pinales > Pinaceae > Picea > Picea engelmannii. Next base: position 225,662 of record ML792409.1, on the reverse strand, counting down.
CAGGTGCTTCGGTCACAATCTTCTTTATTTTATCAAAGGAACTACAAGATTCAACAGTCCATTTGATTTCATTTCCTTTCCTCAATATGATTGTAATGTCCTTCACCAGTTCAACAAAATTAGAAACAAACCTTCTTAGAAAATTAATCTTCCCCAAGAAAGATTGAACTTCTTTCTTGGATCTAGGGAGTGCTAAGGTTTGGATGGCTTCCACCCTGCTGGGATCAATGTTTACTCCCTCAGTTGATACTATGTGCCCTAGTAATTTTCCCTCCTTCATAGAAAACAATGACTTCTTGGGATTCAGGGATAGACCAATTTTTTTGCATTTTTGGAAGAGCTTTATCAGATGATGACAATGTTCTTTATCAGTCCTAGAGAAAACTGTAATGTCATCCAAAAAAATGACTACAAATTTATCTGTTTCCCCAATAAAGGTGATGTCCATAGCGCGTTGGAAAGTTGCTCCTGTGTTCATCAATCCAAAGGGCGTCTTGGCATACACGAATGTACCCCATGGAGTGGTGAATGTTGTCTTCTATTTGTCCTCAAGTAAGACATAAATCTGATTGTAGCCAAAAAATCCATCAAAGCCATCAATCATGGACATCCTGGATGCACCTATCACCCTTTGCAATATGTGCTCCATTTTCGGCAATGTGTAATTATCTTTCTTGGAGCTTCTGTTTAGGTTCTTGAAATCAACACAAAGTCTGGTTTCTCCATTCTTCTTTCTCACTGGGACCAAGTTGGCCACCCATTCAGAATACCTCAAAGGAACGATAATCTGGGCATCTAAAATCTTATTTACCTCTTTCTCCATGATAGGCAACAACATAGGGTTGATTTGTCTTAGTTTCTGCCTAAATGGCTTGGCCTCTTCCTTTAGTGGGATATTATGCTCAATGATGCTTGTGTCGTATGTTCTGAGATCCTCATAAGTCCAGGAAAACACATCATCAAACTCCTTTAATAGCTCAACATATTCAACCCTTTGTTCCCTTGACAGACTGCTCGACAACTTGACAAATTTTAGATCTTTCTTTGTGCCAATGTTGCATTCAGTTACATCAACATCATCAACCGATCCTTTAACTTTCATTGCCACATCATTTATGTCAAATAGTCTTTCCAAAGGAACTAGTCCCTTCGAAATGTGAATTCTAGGAAACTAAACAATATGGTGATTAGCGATTTTGTTCAAGAAAACATCAACATGAGGATTACTTTCAGAATCCTGATCTTGATTAATATGTAGTGCAAAAAAATCATCAACGGTCTCAAGGAATATTTTGATCTCAATATCAGCCTCAAATACTTTCCAATGCTTGACATTGTCAGGTATAGAGGGTCTGTAATTTAATTCTACATCATACCTGAGCTTTGGTGGCAAAGGGATTTTGAAATTGCTTGCTGAAACAACTAGAGAATCAACCATGATGTTTTCTTCTCTTAGAATAAATGAAATGTTGAAATCTAGGAAAAAATTGTCAATAAGGTCGCACACTTCATTTCTATAAATTATTAGCCTAGGGTGCTTAGATTGGTAAATATTTTTGACTTGATGGACAATTAACTCAGCATCCCCAAATACCGATATCTCTTCAATTCTCATGTCTTTTGCAGCCCTCAAACCTAAGACGAGAGCTTCATACTTTGCCACATTATTGGTAGCTCCGAATTCTAACTTGTAGGACAGAGCTATAGTCTCTTGAGTAGGTGAAACAAGAACCACTCCAGATCAACACCTTCCTTAGAAGAGGCTCCATTGAAGAAAAATTTCCACACAGAGGTGATAGGAGGGGAATTTTCACAAAAAGTAATAGGCCTCTTTTTTATTTCCAGAGGAGGTTCAAGAGCGTCGGTGATTTGCAACAAACTAGATCCCAAATTTGTGTCAAGAGCAAAGATAGGATGGTTTGTGGGGTTTGCTTCATCACTAATAATGTAGGCCAACTGAGCTTCCCTGTAAAGTCTCCTATTCTCACCCCCAAACATAGGAATGGTAGCATAGGTGAGGTCCATCTGCAAAGTTCCCCCTAGTCTTTATTTTAAGATTTAACTTTTCTATTTTGCTAATGAATTAGAATTTTATATTGAACTTTTCAAAATAATACATACTTATACAATATTAGAGAAGAATACAAAGTATGAGGAGAAAAACATGAGGATAAAACATTAAATGCTCTCTCTAAATATTAAAGAAAGAGAAACGTCTTTATAAGAGAAAATGATGGGTAGGTTGTTTTATAACTTGTAAGAGAATTTTAGAGATTAACTTACCATCCACACCTAGGAGATAATGGTGATTTGGAAGAAAGACAAAACTCTCTTACGGCTAGGGTTTACCCTATCCATCACAATCTAATACTCTTCGTCTTTGTAAGCTCAGCTAGATCATGCTCATTGTTTGCATATTTTGGTTACAATCTATGTGAGGTAATTGTAGGGCCAAAGTCTGTGCATCAATCTGCAATGTTATTTATTTAGGTTGTAGAGTTGTGATTGCCATGATTTGTGTATTACCTCCATCATTGTGGTGAGCATTAACCCATGGGGACAATAATGGGAGACACTTCTCTGTCTAATATTGAAGCATTCAAGACTCTAGTTAGCTTACTAAATCCAACCAAAGAAACTTGACCCATGTAGAGTAAATTCATTGAACAGTTGGACATTATCCTCAATTAGAGATTTTGTCCTGAGAGCTAAGGAAAAAAATCCCTTTTTCTATTTAAGTGTGCATTGATTGGAAAGTTTACAAGATGTTGACCTAGTCCAAGAGCTACAAAAACATGGGTTTAGAGTACATGTGCCCAAGATTCAAGGTCAAGGATTTCCATATGCATGTGACCTTATTTCATGGGATCAAAGAGAATGTTTTCATTGTGTTGGTCTCTTGACTTCAATTCATAAGAGGAGGTCAGTATATCTCACCTCTAATTAATGCTTTGGGATGAAAGCACTCTCAGAGACAAAAGGAAATATGTATTCATGTGCTAGAATATGTGTGGAAGTGGATCTAGAGAATGGTCTCTTAGAGGCATTGCAACTTAATATGGATGGTTGTGTTGAAATAATGTAACTGTGAAGAGTATTCTTATTATTGTTGTTATTTTATTCATTGGATTAATCCCCATTGAGGATTAATCATGTCGGTAATTGTATTAGGACCAAATCCCCTTTTGTGGATTGGTCGTCGGACAATTGTAATAGGCAGAATAAGAAGTCGGCCCCAACAGTTATTATTGAAGACCCAGAATTAATTAAAGGTGGGTTTACCCACCCAGAGTGAGAGGTCTGCCCTGCGAGTGAAACCCTTTCACACGTGTCAGTCTTGTATATATAGGAGGCTAGCACCTCACTTTAATCACACAACTCACTTGCTCATTATCTTATGAGGCAAGCTGCAATTACCAGTTGGAGAGAGGAGAAGAAGAGTGGTGCATCTCTTGGGGAGGACTATCTGTATTGGTTTGAGTTATCTCTTGAACATTGTATAAGCTATTTAT
>ML792409.1:200975-222100 GCA_009831015.1 Picea engelmannii | reverse complement strand
ATGTTGTGTCTCTTTTGAATGTGTATTTCTCAGTGATCTTGTTCTTATGATGCTCTTATCTATTGAAATGCAAAGAACTATAATAATGGCATAAAACATTAACAGGTTGGATTCACCAACAAGCTCTTGATTGAGTAGCTTCCCTTTAGGTGCAACTCTTGTCATGAGTAAATGCATATTGCTAAAAATTTCTCAAGTATTAAAGAGGATCTGTCTCCCTCAAATTAGCCTATGAAACTATCCACTGAATCAAATTGAGAATCTATGTATACCGGTAGATAGCATGCAAAGACAACAATAGACTAAGTGGCTCCAATAATAATAAAAGATTTGGGAAGGATTGTCCAAAGCGAACAACAATAGATTTGAAGCCCTTAAAAATATAGAGGATGCAAAGAAGGAAAGTGAGGAGGCAGAGACATAGAAATCACAAAAAGATCTTGAAGATGGAACAAAACCTCCCAAATCTCAAGAAGAGTAAGAGGTTGCTCTATTAGAAGCAGAAACCCTATAAACCCCACTAGAGGGTGAATAAAAGAGCATCCATCCAAATCTAGAGGCTTCAGAAACACAATGAAAAGTAGCAGAGATATATAAGTTAGTGAGCTCTCCCCCAACTCTCGAGTAAGAACCTTGAGCATCTCCACAATCTCTTTTCCAAGTAGCAAAGACCCACAAAACAATGAGTTCTCCCTTAACTCTAGACTCTTCCTATAATAGTGCTCTAAAAAATAAGGCATCCCCTTGTTAGCACATGGGCAGACCCATGGTTCAACTCCAGGAGCGCACCAACAAGCCCTAACTGCTGGCCCTTTTGGTAGCACCTGCGAAGCAGATGCAGTCTCACCCGAAGAAACTATGAGGGGGTTGTAGGACAGAGATGTCTACAACCAAGGGAATATTAAGTGGTTCTTATTACAATAACAACATAACATTCATTTACCATTCAACTAGCTAGATCTATCCTTCACAACCATAGATCTGATCTAATATAATGATGCAGATAACAATATAAAAACAACAGAGCTCAGAGCATCAATCACACACACACAACAACATATGTACGTAGTTCACCCTCTCTCTAGGGCTACATCCACAGAACTGTGCTTATGATATATTAAGATAAAGCTTACAGTTCTGATCTATGCTCTTGGCCAACAGATCCTCTCTTCTCCGTCTCTCTTCCTCTCTCCCTTCCTGTGCACCTAGCTGTAGGACTTGATATTTGCACCCAGTTGAAGATCTTACAATACCATAAGGCTCTCTCTCTCCCTCAGCGCTTCTCTCACCCTCAATACAATATTCTCCCAATGAACAATAATCGACAACAAAGCTCAACCATAGTACCGACTCGACCTAGGTCCTCTCTACCTCTATTTATACATTAAAATCCCTCACCGATAGACTTAGGTCAAAACCTAGGTGTCAAAAACCCTAATTACCAAAACCCTAGGTGTCTACAACCCTAGGTCAACTTGACCCATTCTTTCCGGGCTTCGCCAGCCTGTCTTTCCTTCTCCATCTCGCGGTGCTCCAAGGCATCTAATGCTGGCTTTTTCCACTTCCTGAGTCATCCTCAGTCCGTCTTCCTTGTTGATATGTCATCCTTGATCTCCTCATCCAACAACTTTCTTTTCTGCACTTTGCTCCATCTTCTTTGTTCTTTTTCTCACTTCGACCCAATGACAGCCACTGTGTCTCCCGCGAAGCTCGCTTTTTACTTTTTCTTCCTCGTTCTTCACTTCCTTCCATAACCTAGGGCCAACAGGCCCCCAACACTCACCTGTGACTCATCCCGAGGCACTTGAGATCTGATCCTATTGTTTTTCTTCAAATTTCGACTGCGCAGTGCAACCCTTGCTTTCTGTTTTATGCCTCCTTCCCATCCTTGTGCAGACCGTCTTTTCTGTGTTTGGTACCCAGTTCCAACTGCACTTGGTACTTATACCCTTGTCTTCTTGATTCTACTTAGATTTGTGAGGCAGCTGGTTGTCATAGTATAACTTCAGCCGACTCCCATTCACCAAGCCTTCCTTCCAGTCTCCTTTCAATGTCTTCAGCTGCGCAACTCCTCCCTCTGTAACATAGACAATCTCATATGGTCCGAGCCAATGCATTATGAACTTCCCAGGGTGTTTGATAAACTTATTGTCATATAGAAGGACTAAATCTCCTTTCCTGAATATCTTCTTCTTGATGTGTCTGTCATGATAGGCCTTTTCTCATTTCTTCTGAATTTGTTGATGGAAGCCTGCAATGGATCTGTCTTCTTCTAGTTCGACCAACTGTGATAGCCTCTCATGAATAGCACCAGTATCATCCATGTCTGTAAATGCAACAATTCTTAAGCTTGGTACCAAGTACTCCATTGGGACAACAACTTCAAGACCATAAACCAACTTGAAAGGGGTTTGCATTGTTAATTTATTGCAAGTGGTTCTATAAGCCCAGAGTACTGCTGGTACTCTTATCCTAATCATCCCTGTTCACACTGTAAATATTTGTCAATGTTGTCTCCAAGATCTTGTTGAATGCTTCAACCATTCCGTTTGCTTGTGGATGATAAAGTGTACTCTTCTGATGGTGGACTGCAAATTCTTCAGCCAGGGCTTCAACTATCTTATTGATGAAGTGTGTACCTTGATCACTCATAAGGACCTTAGGGCATCCAAACCTTGTTATTATGTCATCGAATATAAAACGCGCAGCTATAGTTGCACTACAGTCCTTGACTGCTCTTGCTTCGGCCCATCTAGTCAGGTATTCTATCGTAGTGATAATATACCTTGCTCCTGTGCACTTTCCTGCTGGGTTTATAGGTCCCACGAAGTCAATGGTCCATTTTTCAAATGCTTGTAAGGTCATCTGTGGTGCTAATGGCATCTCATCTCTTCGAGATGGTTTTCCAACTCACTGGCATACATCACATGCTCTGGCATATTCTTTAGCATCTCTGTGTAACGTAGGCCACCAAAGGCCAGCTCACAGAACCTTTTGCGCAGTTGCTTTTCCTGCATAATTTCCTCCTGCAATTCCTTCATGAGCTTCTTCGACGATCATAGGGCGTTCTGCCTCCATCACACATCTTCTTAGGATCTCATCAGGTCCCATTTTATATAGCTGACCAACTATCAGTGAAAAATATGTAGCGTGCACCACTAGTTGTTTCTTCTGTGGAATTGTGTATTCAACTGGAGCTATTCCTATTGATAGGAACTGGACTATGTCTGTGAAGTGGTCATCAATATTTTTAATGGGGAGCAGTTGTGCATCCGGTAGTGTGTCCTCCAGACTGGTAGGTTCTTCACCATGCTCCAACCTCGACAGGTGGTCTGGGCCCTTATTCATTCTTCCTGGCTTAGCTATGATCTCAAAATCATATTCTTGAAATAGGAGAAGCCATCTGCATATTCTCCCCCCCAACACTTGCTTGTTGACTAGGTATTTCAGCGCAGAGTGATCAGTAAACATTTTAAAGTGTCCTCCCAACAAGTAGTGGCAGAATTTCTGCAATGCATACACCATGGCTAATCCCTCTTTCTCTGTAGTAGTGTAATTGATTTCAGCTGTGGAGAGCTTTCTGCTAGCAAATGCTAATGGATGATCAGTGTTCCCTTCTCCAGGTTGTGCCAGTATTTCTCCTAATGCAATAGAAGATGCATCAACATGCACATGAAATTCCTTGCTCCAGTTGGGAAAGACTAGAATAGGCGCAGTGACCATCTTTTGTTTTAGTGTGTCAAAGCTCTGTTAGCATTCGTCTGTCCAACCAAACTGACAGTCTTTCTTTAATAACCTCTCCATTGGCGCAGTAATCTGAGCATATCCTTTGATAAATTTCCTGTAATAGCCAGTATGTCCTAGCGCAGTGCGCAGTTGTTTGACTGATGTAGGTGGTGGTAAATCAACTATAATTGCAATTTTGGATGGATCCACCAACAATCCTTGCTTGCATACAATATGACCTAATAATACTCCAAATGGTGAGAAGAAGATGCACTTCTTCAAATTCAAATCAATTTGACACTGCCTACATTTATCCAGCATTAGCCTTAGACATTCAATATGATTTTCCAACAAACTAAAAACAGTCCAGTCATCAAAGTATGCTTCTAAAAAATTATGCAAAAATTCTTTGAATGCTTCAACCACCACCCTGGAAAAGATGGCTGGGGCATTCTTCAGTACAAATGGCATTACTGTATATTGGTAGGATCCCCACTCTGTGGAAAAAGTAGTCTTATGATGGTCCTCCTTGGCGATGCGGATCTGGTGGTATCCCGAAAACCCATCTGTAAAAGAATATACTTCTTGGCCTCCCACGTTATCCAACACTTCGTCTGTGAAAGGTGTAGGGAAAGGATCATGTAGACAAGCATCATTCAGATTCCTGAGATCTACACAAATCCTGATCTCACCTGTCTTTTTATCTTGCACTACCATGGGGCTAATCCACTCTAACTCTTCGACTGGTTCAATAATCCCTGCTTCCAACATTCTATCGAGCTCAATCTTCACTTTTTCCTTATATTTTGGGTTCAATTTGTAGGATCTTTTCTTGACTGGCTTCGCGTCTGGTTTCAAAGGTATTCTCATTTCTCCCATAGGTCCTTTGATTCCATTCATACAGTGAACTTGGTCGGGAACAAATCCTGATACTCATGAAATAATTCTGTGATTTTGTCAATGGTAGCAGTGTCCCAATAATCTCTGACATTGGCAAGCTTTGGTGTTTCCTCTGTCCCGATATTGACTTTCTTTATCTTTATCGGTTGTCCAATGAATTGCAGTTCAACTCCTGGTCCTTCCACATCTCTCTGACCTTCTGTTTCTATAATATTCACCTTCCTTGGGTCATCGTCTTCGTCGGCATTAATGTTGTAGTAGGTCTGCAGTTTCTGGAGGGACACATTCCATTCATCCTCTTCTTGTTCCAAAGGGAGGCCAAATGCCTCCTCAAATACTTTCTGTCTCACCATCTATAGTGCTTGATCTACAGAAGGAAATTCACTGTCAAACAAAAAGGTGGTTATAAAATTTTGGGTCATACCTTCCCTTTCTGAAGTGACAAGGAGCAACCCGGCTTGAAGGTACCAGTTAATCAAGGTGGTATCCAACGTATTGATGAATCTGTGTACCCATTTTTCTCTAGGAATGTCACTCTAGGCCTCTTCGTAGCTTTGTACATGGTCCTTTGGGTAGCTTCGACCTGTGTACCATGCTTCACAGCTTCCTACTTGTGCTGAAAACCACACTATCATCAGAGTTCGACATTGTGTCCAGTCTGTAATATTGCTTTTATGTGTCCCCCACCATCTTGCTAGTGTGGCTTTCATGGCCTCCTCCATTGCCATCAGCCTCTGTTGTGTTGGTACACTTGTCTCAAATTCTGATAAGAATTTATCTAAGGGGTTCAACCCATCAAATGTGGGTAGATTTCTCATGATTGTGCCAATCCAATGAACTTCTCTGGTTAGCCTAGCACATCTTCTTGTAGATACTTTGTACATATGGTTCTGCCAGTTCTCCAACACTTCTTCTGAGTTGGATGAGCATGTGTTGTCACTTCGCCAGCTCAAATTTTCGTCAGTTGTAGGGTTGATATAATCTTGTTGTCTGGCTGTTAATTTGTAGATGTTTTCCAGTTCAAATGCATGGTCCTCTTCTCTGATAAGTTATGTGTATCGTGGAACTTCATCTGGGTCTAAAGGTGCAACGACCCTAAGGCCAGTTTTCTCAAATGTCATGCATCTTTTCTTTAAATCAACAACAGTGGAATTGTCGAAGGCCCAATCAATTTCTAACAATGAAGGGTAAGGGCAGCTATCATCAACAATTTCAATTACCTCAAAATATGCAAAGGTTCTTACTCCATTGATGTCCACTGGGACATGCTCTAATTGTCCAAATGGGCTGACAACTTGCTAATTAGCCATGCGAAGCCTAATAGGGGAATATATCATCTTGGGTTTTCCCATCAGTGCCCAAGTCTGCTTCTTCATGACATTGACTTCTGACCCTAAGTCAAGGACCACATAGTCTATCTCATACTCTCCTATCTGAGCATTCAAGTGTAATTATTTATTTGTCCTTCTCCTTCTTCCAATTTGGTGCATTGCTCTATTCAGTAAGGGGTCTATTTTTCCTAGTTCATACTGTTTGATTAAATCTTGTAATTCTTGTACAACGCCTTTATCTTGAATCAACTTAACACAAGTGTGGAAGAATTCCATGAGTTTTCTTACCTCTTTCCCTTCTGTTGGTGATGCAGACGGATCAAACGCTTGAGGCATACCGTATTCTTTGATTTTTGGTTGTCTCTTTGATGAAGATCCTTGATTTCCTTTGAACTCTTTTCTTGCCTCCTCGAATATCTATCTTTCTTTCTTAGCATCGAATGTTGGGGTCTTTTCTATAGCTTTCCTAACTCCGTGTTCATTTTCAGTCTTTCCTTGGGCTGCTCTGTCTTCTCCTGTAGTAGCGCCTCCTCGAGTAATAACAACAACTCTAGGGTCTGCTCCGCGAGGTTCAACATATATCAATTGTACTTGTGGGTTCTATTGGGGTCCTCGTCTTTCCTGAAGTTTAGCCAACAACACAGGGCATTCTTCTATGACATTCTCGAAGGAGTTACAGTAACTACAGGTTGTGCGGATTCTGATAATCCCTTGCTAAATGTCCTGGCTGTGCGTAGTTGTAACATATTATTTGTCCTCGGCCTTGGCCCATACCTCCTCCTCCTCCTCCTCCTCTGTAGACACTGTGAGGAGTGAAATTTCTTCTTCCCAGAGAGTTGTACTGTGGAGTGTTTCCCTCTTGTTGTACTTCACCTTGAATCTTGTATATGTCTCTCGACCTTTCATGCATGAGATCATAAGCTCTACAATATCGATCATCATTCCCCACTGATTTACAAAATATACAATACAAGTTTATGGGTGTCTGGACATACTTCTGCATATAGTAGCACTCACCTGGGCGATACCTATTTCTGTATACTTCGCACCAGGGTAGGTTAACTTGCTTTAAGGGGCTCAGAGCCCCTGATGTCAAGTACTCATGAAATAAGGGACAGTGTTCCTTATCATGGCCTTCAGATCTGCTTCTTATACACCGGATATCTTCCCTTTTGTCTTTTCCTTTATCTTTCTTTATATCCTCGACCTGTAAAGACAAACTAGTTAGGCTAATGCCTGACCTAGATTCTCCCATCGGTGTTGATTCAAGTTTCATGGCGATCTCCAAAGCTTCTGCCTGAGATGCAATCTTTTGCTGCATCAAAGGGATTCTTATGTGTGGTAATAGTGCAGCGATGAACCACTCTTTGTTATGTTCGTCGGGGATCTAGAAAGTTAATCAGCCTGTTAGGGTCTTGAATCTCTGGTCGAACTCCCAAACATGTTATGCTACCTTTTGTTTAATCTCTTTTAGTTCTTTAATACATTATGACTCCGAATTAGGTTTCTTAAACTCTGCAATCAGCGCATTCTTGATCTCATTCAGGGGATTAGGATGTGCCAGTCCTTGGACAAGTTTCATGTACCATCTTAGTGCATGGTCCCTTAGCGTAGTGCTGAACTGGACTCTCTTGATGGCTTCATCGGTGATAATTTTAATATTCCATACGGCCTCACATAGAAACCAATGTTGATCTGGATCTTCAGATCCATCTCCTCTAAAGATAGGGAGTCTCATCTCATCTTCCATAAAGCTGACTAGGGTTCTTGTCTGAGTAGATGCTGGGCTACTGGTAACAGTAATATGAAGACTCTGGTGGTTCTGACTATTCTGACTGCTAAGTATTGTTGGGATAACAGGAGGATTAACATTACTTACTTCAGTAGTTCACGCAGTTCCTGAGGTTTCTGGCTTGCTTTGGCGCAGTTCTTCAGCTCCCCCTTCTTTTGTTCTGGTGGGCTCTGGATGCTCTTCGTTGGTTAGATCTACCTCTTCTCCACTATAGAAACCTTCTTCTCTATAGTTTTTCTTAAACAAATTCTCAAGGTGAGCTCCTCAGAATACTTTCCTACTATGCGTATGCCCTGCTTCTGTGTCGTTGTCGCTGTCCGAGATCTTGAACATTAGCCTTTTCAAGTCTGATGAATCTACTGTATCTTCAAGATGTGGTTTTCATGCAAGAGCATCTTGATTCTTAGCTTCAGGAAGTGCAACAAATTTCCTCTGGGTCCCTTGAAAAAGTATCTCTCGGCTTGACTATACGATTTTGTTCTGTCAACAACAAACTCAGTGATATACCCTCCAATGGTACTATCAAACCAATGATCTACTAATCTGGATACAACGTTGTCGACTCTCTTGACCTTCTAGATCAATGCTGGTGTCCAAACCACAGAGGGTCTAGATTTGATTTCAAATTGTGTGTCAGCTAACCTAGCCAACCACTCATATAGCTCCTGACGGATTCCTCCAAAGAAGATCTCGTGAATGTCAGTGAAAATGTATCTTTGTAACCAATCTTCAGTGCTTATTTTAGGGTTCTTGTTCTGGGCTTCAACGAAGTCCTTCTTTTGATCCTCTACCCACTTTTGAATCTCTGTCTTCGATGGGAACCACCTTGACATTCCCTTAAAAAGATTCAAGTCCCGACAACAGAACCATTTGTTGGCACATGGGTAGACCCAAGGTTCAACTCCAAGAGAGCACCAACAAGCCCTAGCTACTAGCCCTTTCGGCAACACTTGCGAAGTAGATGCAGTCTCACCTGAAGCAACTATGAGGGGGTTGCACGACATAGATGTCTACAACCAGGAGAATATTAATTGGTTCTTATTACAACAACAACATAACATGCATTTACCATTCAACTAGCTAGATCTATCCTTCACAACCATAGATCTGATCTAATACAATGATGCAGATAAAAATATAACAACAACAGAGCTCAGAGCATAAATCACACACACACACAACAACAAATGTACGTGGTTCACCCTCTCTCTAGGGCTACGTCCACATAATTGTGCTTATGATATATTAATATAAAGCTTACAGTTATGATCTGCGCTCTTGGCCTGCAGATCCTCTCTTCTTCATCTCTCTTCCTCTCTCCCTTCCTGTGCACCCAGCTGGAGGACTTGATCTCCGCACCCAACTGAAGATCTTACAATACTAGAAGGCTCTCTCTCTCCCTCAGCGCTTCTCTCACCCTTAATACAATATTCTCCCAATGAACAATAATCGACAACAAGGCTCAACCATATTACCGACCCGACCTAGGTCCTCTCGACCTCTATTTATACATTACAATCCCTCACCGACAACCTTAGGTCAAAACTTAGGTGTCAAAAACCCTAATTACCAAAACCCTAAGTGTCTACAATCCTAGGTCAACTTGACCCATTCTTTTCGGGCTTCACCAACCTATCTTTCCTTCTCCATCTCGCGGTGCTCCAAGGCATCTAATGCTAGCTTTTTCCACTTCCTGATTCATCCTCGGTCCGTCTTCCTTGCTGATCTGTCATCTTCGATCTCCTCATCCGACAACTTGCTTTTCTGCACTTCACTCCATCTTCTTTGTTCTTTTGCTCACTTTGACCCAATGACAGCCACTGTGTCTCTCGCGAAACTCACTTTTTACCTTTTCTTCCTCGTTCTTCGCTTCCTTACATAACCCTGGGCCAACACTCCTCCTTTCACGAGAGAACATAAAAGCAATAAAAAAATGTCAAGAATTAAAAGCAGAACAAAACAAGCACAAGGTACTCAAACTTCACTTTTGTGTTCTATTTAAAATTTGTGAAATTTATGTAGTTTTTTTATTATCTAAAATCCTACTTTTATAATGTTTTGTCAAATAATTTTTTTATTATTCCACTATGTAAGACAATACACATGTTACATCTACTTTAATAAAAGTTATAAATTAAAAAAATGTTTTTTAAAAACGAATAATAAAAAATATAAAGATTAGACATTAAATTTCAACTTTAAAAATCATAAATACCATAAATAGAAGTTAAATCCAATACACAGCTATAAATTAAAAATAGTTTTTTTAAATAATTAATAAAAATATAAAAATTAAGCATTAAATTTTAACATTAAAAACAATAATAAAAAGGGCATTGTCTAATTATTCTATTACATAAACATTAAAAACTATAATAGAAGACCCTTGTCTAATTGTTCTATTACATAAATCTACATGAAATAACATTTTTCATTTTTTGCTGTTTAAAATTTATTTTTGAATCCTTCAAAAATCATCATCATTAGTAAATATACTTCAATTCAATACACCTTTCCCATCTTGTGCATCTCATTTTGGCCCATAGACTTTTTTTTTTTCATATATCCAGATTTTTTTCAGATATCAGATTATTGAGGATTCCAAAATTATTATTGATTGGCTAAATAATATTGGTTCTAGGTAATTACCATAGATTGTTGGAATGACCGGGTAAGGGAACTCATCAATCAATTTGTTGTCATCACATTTGCCCATGTCTATAGAGAAGAAAACAAGGAGGCTGACTTATTATCAAAAAAGGCTCTATATAAGCGTCTTGGAGCCATTGCATTCAATCAGTGGAATGATGGTCATGAGTGACCAAGATTTTATTTAAAGATGTAGTAGTAGCTCCTATCTGAACATGTTGTTTTTATGAGTTTATTTGAGGCTATCATGGGGTATGGAAGTGGTGACAAAACATTTTGAGAAAAATTCTTGAAATTGGGTTATTCGAGTATTGTTTTATTTTCTGGTACTTTTTGGACAGTCATTATGGTGGCCTAGTGGTATCTTTTGTATTTTGTTTCTAGTTGTAGTTGAAATTTTGGTGAAGAAAACATAAGACAAGACCTTCAAATGTATTGGTCTTTTAAAAAATTATAAACTGATTATATATCTTAATATAATGTGCAATTTTCTTGTGGAAAAAAAAAATCCTATCGAAAATCGAAAAGAGTGTCTTGTAATTCGATTGCAAAGAGAGTCTTTCTATAAAGTCTATCACCTGTCTCAAATTCACCAAAAATATTCCTTAATAAGTTCTTAACCCTCCCAGTTTCTGGCATTGCAATAGTGAGTTTGGGAATTCCTTTCTCTGCCCTGTGGTTAATTCTCCGGCATATCTTGGTCAACTGACAATCAGCAATTTTGCTTCCAGTCCAGCCCTGATCGGTCCCTTGTGATATTCAAAGGCCCCCATCGACTGAAGCTTTCCAAATCCCTTATCCGAAACGTGGGTGTTTTCCCATCCGTCACATAAAATCCCTTTTTAACAGGGCTATCCATTTCGTTTCTCATCTTCAATATTCTGCTTTGGTACTGGGTTGGGCAAAGAATTCTTATTAGCATCAGGGTGTGGTTCCTTTTAGTCAGTCCACTTTGCAATATTTGGCTTCCATTTCTGTTTTATTCAACTCCCTGTATATGGTTGATAAGGGAAAAGGAGTTCAGGACTCCACGAATTTCACTATGGAATATGACGACTCCAGTGAGAACTCAGACGAACCGGAATTCCTCTCTAATCTAGGGAAAAAGAAGAGAAGTTTAACTCAAATTAGTCAATGCTTAAATCCGAAACTTTCTATTGACCATGAACTCCTGCCAGGTCAAGGCACACCAGAATTCAGCCAATGACAGTCATCGTTATGACCCTGGTACATTGATTGCATAAAGAGCTGGCCAAACTATATGTTGAGAAACACATAGATGGCATTAAGGATTTAATTTCATAAATTAAATAGTAAAGGACCCATATGAGAGGCCAATACTGGGAGCCAGAGCTTGGGCATCGATTCTTCTTCAATGCCACAGACCTGAGAGCAACTGTGCGAAGATGCAATGTCTTCCAAGTTGCCATTACCTCAGAGGGGGCAATTTGGGATATGTTTGTGGAGTTAGCAAGGAGGATTGAAGACAGCCTTAAGCTTAATCATGCTCAAGAATAGAGACCCTACGTGTGGGGAAACTCATCTTGAAGCAATGCTGAATCCATTACTCCTGCTCATTCAACAAAACCAGTAGGATATCTCTCTTGTGAAATTACAAATGCTAACTATGGAAAATGTCTTCGGCAAGTGCAATTTTGTTTCTGAGTTGATAAAGAATCCTGGGTTATTGTTCCGAGTACCCTGCATTCTCCTCACTCTTGGTCTTGAGATAGAGCTTAGTCATCTACATACAGGCAGCGCCCTCCTCAGGATAACATATTGTTCTCACTGCCGAAGAACTAAGTGATCATCAAACAAAACTTTGCAAAGTTGAAGAGAAATGTATATGTTTCAGATGTTAAGATTTAGCAATTATGCATCAAAATGGAGTCCATGACTCACTTCTTCTCCAACTGAAGTTACTCCAGAAATAGCTTTGTTGTGAAAGGGGAACAACATCTGACTGAAGATAGAATCCTTCAAAATCGTCATCTCAGTAATGAAGATTACTCATAATGCTTCTTCTCTAGCTATTAGAGAAGTGGTAGGAAGGAGAAGGAATGGGGTTTCAGTTTCTTACAAATTTCATCCATTCCCCTCTTCTTCAAATCCACAGTTTCTATTATGCAGCAGTATGTGAATTTATGAGTCCAGGGTTCCTTTGTAGCTTGTCAGGGAATAGATGGAGGTGGAAAACTAGTAGAAATGTTTGAGTCTTTCCAAATTTTTCTGGGCTCAATTGCAATCAAACATCAACCACCTACAAGGAGAGGCAGGCATTACATTGCTGTTTAATTCCTTTTGTTTATCGACATTTTTAGTGGGATAATTTTGGGAACTACACTAATATTGACACCATTTATGACACTGTATTATCCGTATCACAGCTTTCTATGGGAGATGCACAACTTTTTGAATTCTCCAAGCAGTCATAGGAAAGGTTGTGTGGGAAGGAAATGACTTTTTTGTTTCGTTTAATTATTATTTATTTGGGATTTGGTATTGAAGTAATTTATTAAAATGTAAAAGTTGATATACTTTTATATGTAAATTTTATTTTTTTAATAATAATTCATTGTGTTTTTATTTATCAAAAATGAAAAGATTACCTCATGAGTAAGAGGTTAGATTGTAACAAGGGGTAGTATCTAATTTCATGTATGAAATTAAGGTCAGATGTCACTAGAAAGTATATAACTATATTGGAGATAATCTAGTTGATGACCACAAGGGATATTGGCTTTCTTGTGAATACTATCAAGGTTAAAACCATCTTTTGGTCCTGTAGTAAGACCTAAAACTGCCTATAATTGACTAAGAGCTTGTATTCCTCAAAAGTAAGAAAATAGGTAAACGACCCAAGACGTCAAAGTCTGCCCCATTAGAGATCACTAACGAGTCATTTCAGGTATGTGGTTTTCCTTGAATAATAGTGATGAGTCAGCTTATATTCACAAATAATAACCAATTAACACTTGAATGATAATAAATTTTATCACCTTTAAAAAAATAAAATTGAAAACTTATTAAATTAAGAGAAATAGGTTTAGTTTAGGTAAAGTTTGAGATATAATGCTCTAGTCTTTTTACCAAACTGAGCTAAATAGAAAGTTAAACTAAGATGGATAGAAATTGTAATAAATATCTTCGCTCTTATTTCAATGCCCATTACAAAGTGCTTGCATTAATTTTAATTGCTTGTGGGCTCTGTAGAGACATAATATAAGAGAATTATGGCCATTAAAGTTGTAATTGCTTGTGGGCTCTATAGCGACATAATATAAGAGAGTTATGGCCATTAAAGTCGTCATTTTTGTGCAATTTTATTAGACATGGTTCAATAAGATCATGGGATATCTAATAAGTTCAAGAATGTATGATGGACTAGTTAGAGCCTTGGTTAGAGTTATATGGAAGCCAGGGTTAATTTGAGAGGTATTCAAACACATTGTACAAGTCTTAACACATTGTTTTTGTTTCCATGGAGTTTTCTTTGCTTTTCTTCTCTTCATTCTTTTTGCGAGTACAAGTGGTTTAATGTCTTGGAATTTGTGTTTCTAATGCACATGTTGACCGTCATGGATTCTCATTTTTTGAAGTTTTTGTTACCCAAACTCACTTTGTGTCCATTATTTTATGTGGACATTTCAAGATAGTCAAATATTTGAAGAAACTTCTAAAGGAGGAGTGTTTAGCATCACTAAGTTGAGGGTTTTAAGTTAATGGTTTGGAAATCACGATCTTTTGGATGTGGGTAGAATGTTTGTGATAGTCTTTTTTGCATTGATCGACCTATATAGCTTATCCAACTAATGGTTCCTTGTCATAAGGTGAGGTTTGATCACCTCACCTAAACTTTATATGGCCTTGCACAACGACAACTCTAAACCAACCATTGGCAATGGCACCCAAGGCTCTAAGGAAATTAGTCCCCAAGGTGTATCACGAGGTAATGATCCCCATTCGACCTTGAGTTCTGTATGCTTGAGTAAGCTAGTTTGTATCATGAATTTTGGGAGGATTCCATTCTTGGGTATTTTGTGGGAAGAGTGCCCCCTCAAGCGATTTTTTGGAACTAGGTATGTGAGATTTGGAAGCTTTATGGTTGGCATGCATACACACATGTAGGCTTACTAAGGCCTTCTTCCTATTCCAATTTAGTGATTTGTCGCATGTGAAAGAAACATTGAATCATGGCCTATAGATTTGTAGAAACACACTCATGGTCCTTAACCAGTGGACCCCTGATTTCTCAAATGATAAAAGAACCTAGCTTTCTTTTCTGATGTGGGTAGATTTCCGAAGCCTGGATATGTGGTTTTGGCTAGCCCTATGGTGAATTAGTGCCCCTTGGGGGGTTTCATTTATGAAGAATGAGAACAATTTTCTATCTCTAGGCCTCAACATCGTGTTAGCATACAGGTTAACTTGTTTCAAGACCTCACGGAAGTCGTGTATATTTGAATCAGTATTTAGATGCATCATGAACTTGAATCCATTGCATAAATTTGTTGAATACTTTTTTTAGGTGCTAGAGGTCTAACCACTGCATTTTAAACTTCCCTTTGATGGCCCAAAACAAAACCAAAAAAGTCCTATCCTTGTTGATCCCTCTAGCGCCTAGGGCTACTCAAACTCCCAAGGAGAGTGAAGGGGTTTGGAAGTAATTCATGTGGAAAGGAGAAAATGCCAATGTGACCAAAACCCAACTTGTGAAAGCCCCACCAGTGAAGCATCAAGCCAATAAGGGTGGTATTCGATGTAATTGTTCTCCACCCCCGTTGTTGAATTTGCAAGATACTGCATTTTTAACCTTCAATGGTGCCACCAAAAGGGTGATGCAGGTCACCTTAGAGTCTTTTTGGTCTGGCATTTTATCTTCTACCAACCATTTTCGTGCTTGTTAGGCCCTTTAGACTAATGAGGTGGAGATGCTAGATTTGGATGGTTAGTAAGGAAAGTGACCTTGTGGAACATCCAAGGCCTCAATGACCTTGGAATAAAGAACACTCTCTTCTAGGTGTTGACTTCTCTTTGTGGGACATATATTCTTTGTTTTCAAGAGGCTAATGACCCTGGCGATCATTTCCCTTAGGGATAAAGTTTTTTTTTAATCATTCTGATGGGAAAGTGGGGTTGTTATCCTAGTCTCTCTCAAGCTTGCTAATGTTGTTGTGGACTAGGGTATGGACCCCTCATAAAGATTTGTGTGGATTATTTTAAATTTGGATGAATGACTCCTAGGGTTAGCTAATGTCTATGTCTCCAATGACATTAGAGAATGTGCAAAATATCGGCATTGGATGGCCGATGACCTCACTAACACCCATTGGCTTATCTATGGGGATTTTAATATGGTGGAATGCTAAGAAGAGAAAGACGGGGATCATCCTATTCTTTTAGCATTGGGAGAGAAATAGGTGTGGTGGGCCCTCAAGGTCTATCACGAGCTCTATGACCCTAGCTATCATGTTCCCATAGGATTCCTGCCCGATCATAAGATTCAGGAATGCATACTATGGGGATGTGGAAGATGGTATCAAAGCTTGAAGCACGTTCTACTACTACGGTGATGACAATGGTGGGAGGGTGTAGCACAAAGACAATTTGGGTGCAGACTTAGTGAAGGTTCAGTAAGGTGGACTAATCTTTCACAGAGATAGCCTGGGCACAGACTTGGTTGGTTTGATTTGCGATGGAAGTAAGTGCTAGACCTATGTGCACACCTTGAGAAGAATAGGAACAGATTTCATGGGTGAACCGAGTGCTTGATTGCAGGAGTTGTCGTAGATCTGATTGTAGAGATTGATCACATAAGTGATTGTGAAGGGGAGAAATTCTAGGTTGCCACGAGTTGAAGCACTTGGGTGAGTTGGATAACTTGATGCGACTTAGAGTAGCTTCACAAAAAGGCAGTTGATTGGGAACATTTTCATCATGACATTTTTGTGTTGTGCATCACCGAGAACAACCGTTGAGTCGAGTTGGGTTGTTGGATGAGTGGGTCTACTACAACCTTCGGATGAGGTGACTCTTCATCGAGTCATGCAAGTTAGTTAACAACAGTATGACTTGGCAGTGGGGCAGTGTGCACATGGTGCCTTGAAGCGGAAGCAGTCAAGGTGCAGACTCACGAAGATGGCAAGACATTGGAATTTGAAGATGAGTTTGACTAGTTGCATGGGAAGTTTGGGACTTAGATGTATTTTTGAAGTGGAAATATGGACTCAGCCTTGTATCGCAGTGAAGGGGCTATGCAAGTTTGTGTAGTCGTGGACTGTGATTGAGGGGAGTTCATGCGGAGAGTCGGTGGCTTGGGAAAGTGGAGGTCCAAGACAACAAACTTGAACCATGGGTGCAACCAAGAATGACGTTGGAAAGGTATGGTTGGTTTTTAGTTCTAGCATTTCCTAAGTTTTGCGGTGATTTCTTTGAAGGGAAGTTGGATGACTTGACAGTTCAAGTGTGATTTATTTATGTGGTGAAAACTGGCATACTTGAGGGTGACTCAAGTGGTGCAGATTTGAAGAAGTCATCTAGTAGTTGAGACATCCTGACTTGGGTGAATGTGTGGAGAGCTTGTGATCCGGGTGGATATTGGTGGCCACCCACCTGTTCCAATAAGCTCCTTTTGCCAGTTTTTATTTCAGCACGTTCTTCTGTACTTCTTTGTAATTGTGGATTCTACACTTACGGGGCTGTCTGGATCGCTACACATCTTCCAAGTGGATACTGGTGGCCTCCCACCTAGTTCAACTAGATTATTTTGTATGTTCTCATGTTAGCACATCTTGTTGTACTTCCAGGGCCGTTTTGGAGCCTTAAACAATGTTTTTTTGGCTCACCACAGTCAAACTGTAGACAGAGTCAAAGTTTGACAGTGGAATGTGTAGTTCTCTGAAAGACCTTTCCAACAGGCTATCATGCGCCTAAAACGAAGGTCGTATGCAAAATTTACGACCCCGAGAAGTTGAGGTACCAACTTACCCATAGGGGCCCACATGAATTTTGGCATTTCACCTTCTAGGGTTAGGTTTTTGGATGTCTAGGGTTTTTTCATTCCTGTCTAACATAAAAAAATGCCTTCAAAGATTCATTATGAGTATATTCTTGCGAATGAGCATAGCCGTCACATCTCTTCTCAGAGATGAAGCTGCCACCATTCTAGCGAGTCTTGCACTCTATAGTTTTACAGTCTCTTTACAATTCTTTCATTAATAGAAATCGAGTATTGTTGTATTTCTCTGTTTCTGGCAAGTTTCATGAGTATTTCATTTTAATTTCTTTTCTTTCATTTCATTCCAAAGATAATCCAGATCAGTGGTATCAGAGCAGGCTGCTCTTGATCATTTTTCAGAGCACGTCCTCGACGAGGTCTGAGTATAGACATTGGGGTCTTGAGTTTTTCTCTCTTGAGGAAAATCACTCTCACACACCCAAGAAACCCTCGATGGCGACATAAAATAAAGACGACAGATCAGAAGATTCTATTAACCTGTTTCTTGAGCAATCTCTCACGTGACAAAGGGACGAAATGATGGAGAATTTTCCATACATTCTTCAACACCCACCGATAGAAACATGCACATCTTCATCAAGCGACCATTTTGGAGGAACCTCTCCCTTCAAGGTACAAGTTAATTTTTATATTCCCATATTTGAAGGTTAGATATATGTGGATGCCCTAGAAAAATGATTGAATCTATTAGCACTTGGGATTTTTTTGTGGATGCGGTCAAAGAACAATACTATCCTGTTGATAACTATGAAGACCAGTACATGAGATGGACCACACTGTGGCAGGAGAAGAGCCAAACAATGTTGGAGTTCACAAATACTTTCCATACCTTACGCACCAAGTTGGGTATCAACTGTAACGTCCCCGACCATCAACCCACTTGCCAGGCAACACTACTACGTGAAACATTCTCATACTTAAAAATATAACATGCATATTAAATCTAATTAACAGATTTAATCAAACAACACAGAGAAAGCACATGCTTACTACTAATATACATCATCAAGGACATTAACAATAATCCATATGCGCAACAGAATACATGATAACATATAAGCATCACCGGCATGCAAAAACATAATATTAAGCACCAAATGATACTTATCTTTGAAACTGTAGTAATTCCACCAACTGCGTGCAGACCTTCCACAAACCTCCCAGCCTTAGACTGCGCTGCTCATCACTCTCAGTAGTAGGTCACCCCCAAGCTAGGACTAAGCTCCACCGGGTAGGGAATCCTAGGCTAGGAAAGGTCAATGGAAGACACACAGTTACAGAGGAAGGATTCTCTCCCAAGAGTCACTTACGCCCACTGCTCACAAACCCTCATTCCCCACATGTCTGTCCCACCCCAGGAGTATACACCTTCACTATCACCCGGACAATCCTTCGGCTGCTAACCCTCCCTTGCCTTGGGCTTCAGAAACAGACTAGACCAAAAGTCTCTGAGCTTTGTGGCAGCTACAACACCCCTTCCAAGATTTCTCACTTCCTTCGTGCACTCTCTCACCTGGAGAGAGTTGCTCATAGGCTTGGCAACTTGTTCTTTTGACCAATTCCAACACAATGAGGACACAACAACAAGTCTCAACAACACACAGTCAATGGAAGCAACCTCACACGGTCAGGAACTGTGCAGCCACAACAACCCACTGGGATAGCACAATACGACTCAGGCAATTTTGGGTTTCTCAACCATGCAACACATGATGGGTTCATGGTTCTGGTTTTGGATATGCATGAGGGTGTATAGAGATCCCACACAAAGAATTAACAGTTCATGTAAGAATTCCCCAGAACAAACACCGAAACAGAAGTTGATCATGGACACCCGCGAGTTCAGACGGAGGATGGAAAAATAGGAGGTCGAACCCCCAACATGACTCCCTTCTCTGGTTTTAACTGCATGCACCCAGGTCGACACCTGTCTCCCTAGGGCTGCATGCTCCCCATTTTTCACACGTTCCCCCTTCCAAGAACTTAGGTGTTATAACCCTAAAATGCACCACACAGGTTTACCTGGCATCAGGCCAACTCATGCCTCTTCCTAGCCAAAGCCATGCTGAACAAATCCTCAAAAAACCACTTAAATCAAGGAACCCGCGCCCTAACCTCTCACTGAGCGCGGGTAATCGCCTGCTGACCTTCTACTGCACGCGGGTATCCGCGGGCTAACCCACTACAGCCCGCGGGTACCTAACAAAGAAAAAAATCAGAAAAGTTTCTGCCGGGACACGAGGCTTTTTGTCAGTTAACTGGAACTCCGAGCCGTGCATGGCCGAGAGTTTGCCAAAAACCCTAGCTCCTTCTAGCCTATAAAAGGAGGGGTAGGGGTACTATTCAAAGGGGGAAAAATCATAGCAAAGAAACTCTGCAAAATTGCCAAGTCAATTTTGTCCCCAACCCTTTAGCCTTGCCTCAAGATTTAGGAGAAACTCAAGCAACAACAGTTGGAGGACAGAAAGAAGAGGAGGAGCCCAGGATCAGGATCGAGGAACGGTGGCCGATCTCAGAAATCATTGTAAGTTGGTTCATATTGAGATTAATGAAAAGATACTTTTCCCGTCCCAAATACATGAGTCTCATCTATGTTATTTGATTTATGTTTTATCTCTAACCCCCTAGTAGATCAGTAGCATGCATGCATAGTTTTGTCTTGATTGCAGGAAGCTTTGTGGAAGGAGCAGTAGCAGCAAGGAGATAACAACTCAACGGAGGATCTACTTCAACCGTCGGTAAAAGGTTAGTTCATTCTTCCTATGTTTGCCTGAGAAAAGGGGTTGAGATTTTGGGTAGAAGGTTAAAAGTTAAATCTTAAGGGTCATGATCTGTGTATAAGCTTAGAGCCCTAGCTTATTAGTCCGTAGGGTAGAATACCCCACAACAGAATTGGCGACTCCACTGGGGAGAGTCTTACTCTTAGGGTTTCCGGACTTGGTTAAAAATTTTTGGTAGTTCAAAGAATTAAGTTTCTGTTTCATTGCTATTTTTGTTTTCTGTTAAGTCAAAAGCTAGCAAGGAACCTGGTTATCAATACCAGTTTTCCTTGACTGACGCTCGACATTTCTTTTCGGGACACACAGAGGTACCCGCGGCCTGCAGAAGGCCTGCACGCGGGTAACCCGCGCCCTAACTGTCTATAGCACACGGGTATCCGCGGGCTATAGTAGTTTTAGTAGCGTGTAGTTTTCAGGAAGCTAGAGAGGCAGTCTCCTCTTCCCTGTCAGAAGTCTATCTTCTCAGGGGGCTTTCTGGATCCTGTCTGGGTCTTGGTTGGTGTATTGTCTTGTGTTTCAGTCTTTCTTGCTGTGTGTTCCTTCACATTTCTTTTTCTTTTTTGTGAATTTGTTTTTCTGTTGGAGTAGATAGCATCTCAGCCTGTCAGAGACTCTGGTTGTCAGTACCAGAAGCCTTTTTCAGGACTAGACTGTCTGTGTGTGATTTTACCTTAGTTTTCAGACATACCCGCGGCCTGCCTAGGTTTAGCCCGCGGGTACCCGCGCTCTGTAGTGGAACAGCACGCGGGTACACGCGTGCTGTATTGGTGACAGTCGTGGGTCTGTTAGGCATCTTTTCAGCTTGGGTGGGGCAGTCATCCCCTCCTATGGTGAGAAGAGCTCCTCTCAGAGGTTTAGAGTCCGAGGCTGCATAGTCAGCAGGTTAGGGCATTCCTTCCTTAGCTTGTGCTTGTCATTTGATTTTTCGA
>ML792409.1:161324-196028 GCA_009831015.1 Picea engelmannii | reverse complement strand
CAAAAAATCAGGAAAGTTTCCGTCGGGACACGAGGCTTTTTGTCAGTTAACTGGAACTCCGAGCCATGCATGGCCGAGAGTTCGCCAAAAACCCTAGCTCCTTCTAGCCTATAAAAGGAGGGGTAGGGGTACTATTCAAAGGGGGAAAAATCATAGCAAAGAAACTCTGCCAAGTTGCCAAGTCAATTTTGTCCCCAACCCTTTAGCCTTGCCTCAAGCTTTAGGAGAAACTCAAGCAACAACAGTTGGAGGACAGAAAGAAGAGGAGGAGCCCAGGATCAGGATCGAGGAACGGTGGCTGATCTCAGAAATCATTGTAATTTGGTTCATATTGAGATTAATGAAAAGATACTTTTCCTGTCCCAAATACATGAGTCTCATCTATGTTATTTGATTTATGTTTTATCTCTAACCCCCTAGTAGATCAGTAGCATGCATGCATAGTTTTGTCTTGATTGCAGGAAGCTTTGTGGAAGGAGTAGTAGCAGCAAGGAGATAAAAACTCAACGGAGGATCTACTTCAACCGTCGGTAAAAGGTTAGTTCATTCTTCCTATGTTTGCCTGAGAAAAGGGGTTGAGATTTTGGGTAGAAGGTTAAAAGTTAAATCTTAAGGGTCATGATCTGCGTATAAGCTTAGAGCCCTAGCTTATTAGTCCGTAGGGTAGAATACCCCACAACATTAGGATAAAGCATAAACATTTACACAGCTTTGGAATAATATTTAATTATTATCCCCAAGGTCTTAAGCTCTTAAGCTTAGCCCTTCTCCCAAACTTTCAGCCTCCTCTCCCTTACCTAGACTTTGTGGAAGCTTAGTCCCCCATCACTCATTCATCATGGTCGGTACACACACAAAGATGTTTTTATATTAATAATGTGCATCATTACATGTACAAAAATCAAGCTCTTGGCCTTCAACACTTAGGCTCTCTGGCCTAAAAAACACATAAGCCCACCAACTTATATAAACTTGGCTCACCGGCCTATAAAACATAATTACAATTCATAATGAAATTGGGGCACGTCCTTGGGGTATTATAATCCCATCCCCTTATGTTTTCACTGTCCTCATTGCAACTTTCACACAACCTCAGTAAGATTTCAAAAATATTCAAAAATATGTGGATATTTTGCCCGCATAGCATATTCATGCTCCCATATCACGTCCTCAGGACCGTACCAGGTCCACTGGACCTTTACTAGCCTTATGGATCGATTCCAGAGATGTTTGTTTTTCCAGTCCAATATGTGCACAGGATGCACTTGCAGGACACCTTCTTGCTCCACCTGAATCACATTCCAATCAATTACATGATTAGCATCATGTATATATTTCTTAAGTAATGAAACATGAAACACATTATGTATAGTCATGGATGCAAGTAATGCAACCATATATGCAACTGGCCCAATCCTTTCTAGGATTTCAAATGACCCACAAAATCTGGCTGCCAACTTGGAACAGTTTCCCAGCCTCAGGGAAATTCTATTGGCTTTTACTTTTAGAAAAACATGATCTCCCACTTTAAACTCTCTGTGGGTTCTTTTTTTATCAGCATAATTTTTCTGCCTGTCTTGGGCAGCTTTCAAATTCCGCTTAATTTTTAGCATCTGTTCTTCCATTTCCTTGAGCAACTCTAGACTAACTACTGCTCTGTCAACTGGATTGTCCCAACTTACTAGGGTATTGCACTTTCTGCCATAAAGTGCTTCAAATGGGCTCATCTTCAATGGTGCTTGATACCCATTGTTGTAGGTGAATTCTACCAAGTGTAGGTAGTCTTCCAATTTCGATGGTTTGTCCATCACATACATCCTCAGTATGTCTTTTATCACTCGATTCATCCGTTCTGTCTTCCCATCCGACTAAGGATGATAGGTTGTACTGAAATTCAAATTCATTATGAATCCCTTGAATAACCCTTTCCAGAAATTTGAGGTAAATTTTGGGTCTCTGTCAAACACAATTGTCTTGGGAATTCCATGCAATCATGCCAGTTCCTTCATAAAAATACCAGCAACCTCCGCTGCCTTGTGAGTAGCCTTTAACGGAATGAAATGGGCAGCTTTCGTAATCTTGTCCACCACCACCATGATTGAATCATGTTGCTTGCCTGTTTTGGGCAATCCTGTGATGAAGTCCATTGTCACTACCTCCCACTTCCACTCAGGAATGGGTAAGGGCTGCAGCAACCCTGCTGGGTGTCTATGCTCAACTTTAACCTTTTGGCATTCCATACATCTGGCAATGTATTCAACGATCTCTTTCTTCATACCTGGCCAAAAGTAATGGCTCTTGATTGCTGCAACAATCTTTTGATATCCAGGGTGCCCAACATAAGGCACATTATGCATTTCTCTCAGAATTGCAAGTTTCAAACCCTGGACATTAGGTACATAAACTTTGTTCTTGTAAAAAAGTATTCCATCAGTCTCTAACTTATAATTTTCCACTTTTTGTGGCATTTCACCTTGTTGTAGCTTTGCTACCAACTCCATGTACTGCAAGTCAGCGCTTGCAACTTCAAAATTTTTTCTCTTTATATCAATCCGATACATGCTAATGGTTGTAGCATGTAATTCGTGTACTCTCCTGTTGAGTGCATCAACCACTTTATTCTCCTTCCCTTTGATATGCTTGATATCAAAATCGTATTCATAGATAAATTCCAACCACTTACTCTGCCTAGCGCTCAAGGTTGGTTGATCAAACAAATACTTCAGACCATTATGGTCTGTTCTCAATTCAAACCTCCTTCCCATTAGGTAATGTATCCATTTCCTCAAAGCATGAATGATGGCTGCCAGCTCCAAATCATGAGTCGTGTAGTTCCTTTCATGCTCTTTCAACTTTCTAGATTCATAACAAATTACGAATCCATTTTGACAGAGGACTCCTCCTGGTCCTTCTTTGCATGCATCGATGCATACCACAAAATATTCATTTGGATCTGCAATCCTCAATATTGGAGCACTGGTTAACAATTGCTTCAATTGTTGGAAGCTTCTCTCACAATCCTCTGTCCACAGAAACTCGTTCTCCTTCCTTTGCAAGGAAGTGATCAGGTGAGCTATCCTTGAGAACCCTACAATAAATCTTCTGTAATAGCCAACTAGACCCATAAAGGATCTGACTTCCTTCACGTTCCTTGGTGCTGAACATTCCCTTATGGCCTCAATCTTATCAGGATCTACAACTATCCCATCCTTTGAAATAATATGCCCCAAGTAATGTATCTTCTCCTGGAAAAATGAGCACTTTCTCAACTTGGCATATAGCTAGTAATCACTTAGCACTTGCAACACCATCCTAATATGTTGTTCATGTTATTCCTCTGACCGGGAATACACCAGAATGTCATCCAAGAAGACTATGAAGAACCTTTCCAGATCGTCTCTGAATACATCATTCATCAAGCACATAAAAACAACAGGTGCGTTTGACAGCCCAAACGACACCACTATGAACTCATAATGACCATACCTTGTTCTAAAGGCAGTCTTGTTGACGTCTTCATCCTTTATCCTTACCTGGTGATATCCCAACCTGAGATCTATCTTCAAAAAGATCTTTGCATCCTTCAACTGATCGAAGAGGTCATCAATTCTCGTTAGAGGATATTTTTTCTTTACAGTTACCTTGTTCAATTGTCTGAAATCGATACACAATCTCAGTGTTCCATTCTTCTTCTTCATGAAGAGAACTGGGGCACCCTAAGGTGACATGCTTGGGCGTATGTACCCCTTCTTCAGAAGCTCTTCAAGCTACAATTGCAGTTATTTCAGCTTTGGCGTACTCATTCTGTAAGGAGTTTTTGACACTGGAGTTGTTCCAGGCATCAAGTTTACAGAGAAATCAATATCTCTGTTCGAAGGTAATCCTGGTACCTCCTGGAATACATCCTCAAACTCCTTTAGTACCGCATGAGCTCCGATACTTGACACCTTATCCTTGGGCGTTTCCTCCACATGGGCTGCAAATAATTAGCAACCTTTTCTATAGCACTTCCTTAGCTGCATTGCTGAGATTTCTCTGATAGCAACAACTATGGGAATTCCTTGGACTGTTTTCCGATTCCCTTCCTCATCCAGGCAAGTGAATGCCTTGTTATGACAGTACAGGATGGCATGGTGTTGGTTCAACCAGTCCATCCCAAATAAACAGTCCTAAGAGCCTAAAGGAAGAATGTTCAATTGAGCCTTTCTGCTCAGTTAGGATGGCATGGTGTTGGTTCAACCAGTCCATCCCAATTAAACAGTCCTAAGAGCCTAAAGGAAGAATGTTCAATTGAGCCTTTCTACTTAGTCCATTCATGCCCACAAGGCAAGACTTAACAAATTCAGTGAATTTCCTCTTGGTTCCTGTAGCCAACTGCACTAACCAAGACTTTTCATGTTTTCTTCTCATTAAATGCAAACTTTCCACCACTCTACGATCTATATAACTATGGCTAGCCCCTGAATCAATTAAAATAGTAAATGGTCGATTGTTAATCATACCTTCTACTTCAATCATGTGCGATTGAAATTTAGCTTGCTTGTTGTCCAGGGATGCGTAGATCCTTGGCATTCTACTGCCCATGTCCTCCACTGTTTCATCCTGCTGAACTTTGTGGATGACTCTCACTTTATCATTTCGGTGGGGGAAATATCTATACCTATGGTTTCCTTTACAACCCCAACACTCCATAGGTGTTTGTCTTGGCATTTTTCCACCCATTTCAGTCTTTCTGGGTTCTCTAAAAGATGGTTGTCCCTGAGGACTGTTTCTGAAAAAGGATGACTTAGTTCCTTTCTGCCTCTGCTCTTTCTTGAACTTATTCTTGTCTTCCCAAGCCTTTTGGAAGGTAGGCTTTTATTTTTGTTGTTCATATAAGCATTTCTCCCTCCTTATCGTTTCTTCCATAGTCTTGGGGTCATCATACTGGATCTTGTCCCCAATGGAAGGTGGAAATCCACTTAGATACCTCTGAATCTTGACAATCTCTTCTTTGATGAACAAAACATACTTTAACAATTCCGGAAACCTACGTTCATACTCATCAATGGTCATGATGCCTAGCTTGAGTTCAAAGAACTCTTTCACCTTTATGTCATAATATCTCTTAGTCAAATACTTCTTCTTAAAATACCTCTTGAATTCTCTCCAAGTGATATATTTCTCTCTAATGTGTTGTACCTGCACAAGCTGATCCCACCACATAGATTCTTTTCCTTTCAATTGATACATCACAATTCTTCCTTCTGCATGAGAGGAGTAATTCTACAGTTTGAAATATTTCCTCATGCCAAGAAACCACGTTTTTGCATCTTCCTCCTTCTTATGTTCTCCATAAAATGTAGGAGGCTTAATCTTGTTCATCTCTCCCTTCAATTCATCCACCCCAGATCTCCTGTGCTTTCTGATAGGATATGGGCTTGAACTACTGTGTGCCCTTCTCTTGGAGCGACTTTGGGAGTGATGATGGTGTCTACCAACACTCCTTGATCTTCTCCCCTTAGGAGTTCAGGGATTCCCTGTTCTTCTCGAGTCACTCTCCTTATCCAACTTCTTTTCTATTCTCTCCAAACTCTTTAACAAATTTATGTTGAATTCTCCTTATTTTTTTTGATTTTTCCCGAGCTTTCTGCTATCTGCTCGGTGAGTTTGGACATCTTTATGCAATTTTTCAATGATCTTCCTCAGATTTCCTTCCTTATTTATCTCTTTTCCGTGCCCATTGGAGTTTGATCCTTCAACTCCCAAGTGGGCGTCCATTCCTTCTCTTTCATTTTTTGAACTAGAAGCATTCTGTGTCTCTTCCATTTCTTTGCAGTCCATGGAAATTCTAATCGATTCTGGCGCTTGTCAAACTTTTGCAATCACAACATGTAGACAACCGGAATTTGGCAGGACATCTTTCATTATCAAATTCCACACATTCAAAACCAATCCGATTTTAGAAAACGTTTCGATTTCACGAATCTTTCGAGCTCTGCTTGGATCTGTAACTTTCGATTGATAGCCCTTTCTTTCTTAGTCCCCAACCCATGTGATCACACGCCATGTCCAAACACTAAACTACTGGGTGCTACTCGGGCTTTTGACCTTCGGAGATTCAAGCACACACAACTATCTCTCAGAGTTTCGATTATCGAACTCGCAAAGTCGGGTGGACCAACGGTCCATGTTTACCCATCCTCCAACAACTGGAATCCACTATGGTCCTTCTATCTTCGAAGTTTTTGGGGCTTCGAGATTTCGGACCTCGGGACTTCCCACACTTGTTTCTTCCCAATCTTTCGACATACAAAATTTCGATCTACTTTACCCTTCGGGCCCACGTAGTACAACTTTCACCAACTAAGGCGGTGACACGTGGAAGATCTAGGAAGATCCACGTCACCTTCGGTGATGTCATTGGGTCCCACCCTTCTCGCTTTTCGTTTCGGAGTTTCGGGCATCGGGAGTTCGTGCATCCACACATTTCGTTTCTCCCAATTGTCGAAATTCCGAAATTACGATCTACCTTCTTCTTGATCCAACGGTCAAGTTCTCATCCTCCGATCTACGGTGTAGATCTTTCTCGGGATTTTGGATTTTCGAGTATCGGGAGTTCATGCATTAACACACCTCGTTACTCCCGACTGCCAACATTATGAAAGGTTTCCAAGATAACTCTCTTGAATTTCTTCAGATCTGATGGTCGTAAGGTTTTCCTTTGCTTCCAAACAGATCCTACAACCCACATTACTCTACGGCTCCAATACCACTTCTATCGTGGTTTTACTATATCACTACTTCTCCTAAGCTTCGTAACATAGCCAAGTAACTCCTTGGCACCCCAGAACATTCTAAGGTCAAAAAATTGGTTCTTCCTCACAAAATTTCCACCTGAAACCTCAGGTCTAATGACCACTTATCCGGCCCATCCAGGCTCAGCGTTGAAAACATGGCGCTCTAATACCATATTGTAACGTCCCCGACCATCAACCCACTTGCCAGGCAATGCTACTACGCGAAACATTCTCATAATTAAAAATATAACATGCATATTAAATCTAATTAACAAATTTAATCAAACAACACAGAGTAAGCACATGCTTAATGCTAATATACATCATCAAGGACATTAACAATAATCCATATGCACAACAGAATACATGATAACATATAAGAATCACCAACATGCAAAAACATAATATTAAGCACCAAGTGATACTTATCTTTGAAACTGCAGTAATTCCACCAACTGCGTGCAGACCTTCCACGAACCTCCCAGCCTTAGACCGCGCTGCTCATCACTCTCAGTAGTAGGTCACCCCCGAGCTGGGACTAAGCTCCACCGGGAAGGGAATCCTAGGCTAGGCAAGGTCAACGGAAGACACACAGTTACAGAGGAAGGATTCTCTCCCAGGAGTCACTTACGCCCACTGCTCACAGACCCTCATTCCCCACATGTTTGTCCCACCCCAGGAGTATACACCTTCACTGTCACCTGGACAGTCCTTCGGCTGCTAAGCCTCCCTTTCCTTTGGATTCAACAACAGACCAGACTGGAAGTCTCCAAGCTCTGGGGCAGCTACAACACCCCTTCCAAGAGTTCTCACTTCCTCTGCGCACTCTCTCACCTGGAGAGAGTTTCTCACATGCTTGGAAAATTGTTCTTTTGACCAATTCCAGTAAAATGAGGACACAAAAACAAGGCTCAACAATGCACAGTCAATGAATGCAACCTCACATGGTCAGGAACTACGTAGCCACAACAACCCACTGGGATAGCACAACACGACTCAGGCAATTTTGATTTTCTCAACCATGCAACACAGGATGGGTTCACGGTTCTAGTTTCGGAGATGCGTGAGGGTGTACAGAGATCCCACGTAGAGACTTAATGGTTCAGGTAAGAATTCCCCAGAACAAACACCGAAACAGAGGTCCATCATGGACACTTGCGAGTTCATACGGAGGATGGAAAAATGGGAGGTCGAAACCCCAACACAACTCTCTTCTCTGGTTTTAACTGCATGCACCTAGTTCGACACCTGTCTCCCTAAGGCTGCATGCTCCCCATTTTGCACACATTCCCTCTTCCAGGAACTTAGGATAAAACATAAACATTTACACAGCTTTGGAATAATATTTAATTATTATCCCCGAGGTCTTAATATCTTAAGCTTAGCCCTTCTCCCAACCTTTCATCCCCCTCTCCCTTACCCCGACTTTGTGGAAGCTTAGTCCCCCATCACTCATTCATCGTTGTTGGTCCACATGCAGAGATGTTTTTATATTAATAATGTGCATCATTACATGTACAAAAATCAGGCTCTTGGCCTTCAACACTTAGGCTCTCTGGCCTAATAAACACATAAACCCACCAACTTATATAAACTTGGCTCACCAGCCTATAAAACATAATTACAATTCATAATGCAATTGGGACACATCCTTGGGGTATTACATCAAGGACTTCGAGCGGAATCTGGTTCTGAAAATTGGGGGGCTCTGCATAGGTACATCCAAACCGAAATGGATTTCCTAAACATCTCATCATTGGGAGCTACCTATCGATATATTGTCAAAATTGAGAAAATTTTTAGGCACCAGAACAAATGGAAATTCAGGTCTACAAATCTACAACAACTAAAGCATGGTAAAGACTTCCCTAACCAACATCCTCTAGACAACCAGTCCAAGACACAGGAAAAAAAGGGTAAAGGGAAGAAGAAGAATGGCACTGGGAAGTGGTGTGAATTCCACAAAAGCTCCTGGCACAACACTGATGAATGTCGCTCGAAACAATCGTTTGTGTCCAAGGTCAAAGACATGGAGCCGAACCCTAATTCAGAATCCGATCCAAAAAATATTGAAAATAGACAGATCATCGATGCAGACCCTACTGCCACTGTTGCGACCACAATAATTCAACCATAATAATCAGTAGATCCTGAAGAGGGGGAGTGTCTCTTCCATTCACAGATGTGGGTGAAGGGGACCCCGTTGCATTTCATTGTTGATAATGATAGCCATAAGAACCTCATCTCAGCTAAGGCAGTCAAACAATTGGGGTTGTTGAAAACACCACACCCACAACCATACAACATCAGGTGGCTTCACCAGGGACGATATCTTCGTGTCAACCAGCAATGTCGCATGTCCTATGGCATCCAACCCTTAAAGTATGAGGTAGTGTGTGATGTTTCCCCTCTTGATGTCTATGATGTGGTTTTGGGACAACCATATATGTGGAGCCATCATGCTCTTTATGAGTCTAGACCCCGTAGTGTCATTATTACTCTGGGAGGTCATGTCTATAGGATACCAGAGGTAGTTCCAACTACTTCTCCACCAAAACAGTGCCGCAAGGTAATCTCTCATACCACAAAATTCATCCTCTTCACAGTTTGTTCAAAGGATGCATAAAAGGCCGCTACAACCATTGCATCCCCAACACCTTCTATCCAGAAAAACATATTGTCAAAGAGAAAGAAGATATTGTTTCTTCACCTAAAATGGTGCCTACACAATGCTCTGTCAAACCCAAAGACAACAATTTGGTGGAGCATATTCAACCTCACCATCAACTGGTTTGTCACAGTCTTCCACAGACCAAGCAACACAACTTATCCAACAAAGCACTCAACTCACTAAGATTCAGATTCAAAACATGCTTTTTCCTCTTCCCTGGGCACTCAATGCAATGGAGACCATTGCTTCCTAAGGGGAGAGGATTGATCCAGGTGGATATGGGTGGCCACCCACTTGTTTCATTGTAATTTCTCGGCTTTCATATTGGTGGAAAGTTTCATGAGTATTTCATTATAATTTCTCTTCTTTCATTTCATTCCGAACATAATCCGGATCAACTTGGGGTGACCTTCTTGGAAGAGTCTTGTGGTGGACTTAGGAAGATTTGGGTGCAATTGTGGAGGTTAATTGAGGAGTTACGTAAATCTTGGATAAGGTACCTTGGTGCGTTGGTGCCTTAGCCAGATTTGTTGAGTCATGCAATGATGTTATAGTCATGAGCAGAGTTTTGATGCTTGCGAGGGTGCAAGGAAGTTTTGTTCTAGGAGATGGATGGAGTCAACAAAGAAGTCAACCAAGAATTGTTGGCAATCTACCTGAATGGGTAGAACGCAGACCAAGTGACTTGGGTGGTGTTCGTTCGCCTTTATTGTGGGACATTGGATGAGGCATAGCATACCTTGGTGACTTGCAGATGATTGTGTGATGACTCAAAGATCCGACGAGGTTGTTGGTTGAGGTTGGAAGGCTTATTGGTTTGAACGTGCCTAATGTTGGTTGTGGAGCCTGATTATATTCCTGATTCATAGGTCTTTGTTTTCATCCATGTTTATACCCCATGAATACTTTACACCCTGGAAGAATGTACACTCCTCCACGCGGGGGAGTGTAGGGGGGGTTACCACCCCTGCGGGGTCTAGGGGCAAGCAGGCCCCCAACAGAAAAATTTCCTTGTAAATGTATATTGTAATTTCATAGTAAATATGGACCATTCATTATAAGGTTGTAGATATGATGGTAGCAGTTATGTTAGGGTTTTCTTCCCTAGAAGGCAACCCTCTTTTCTGAGGGAAATTTATTGTGGCTATGTATCATTGTGAATATTGTATTTTGAGTGAGAAAATTGTGAGAGAAATAAGAGGAAGTTACGACAGGTGTGTTGTAGGTTGTATCCCTTCATTTTTTGGATAATAATAAAGGAAGGACCTGGCAATTTCTCTGGTGGACGTAGCCCACACTGGGTGAACCACATATATATGTGTCTTTATTGTATTGTGTATCTTCTGTGTTTTATTTATGCATTTGTTTTATTTTATTGCTTTGTGATCCTGTATTTCTAACAACTGGTATCAGAGTGAAAGGTAACTCGTAGGGAAAGAGGGTTCCTGGTTTGAGTGGGAGCAATGGCAGAAATTTTAGGGTCGAGAAATTTAACGACCAAAAATACCAGTTATGGAAGATGCAGATGGAAGATTATTTATATAAGAAGGATCTATTCCTACCATCGGGTGGAATAGAAAAGAAGTCAACGGCCATGAAGGATGAGGAATGGGAAGTTCTTGACAGAAAGGCACTAGGAATGATATGGCTGAGCCTGGCAGCATTGGTGGCTTTCAATATTTCGAAAGAAAAGACAACAAAGGAGTTGAGGGATGCATTGGCTAAACTGTACAAAAAACTCTCGACATCCAATAAGGTATTTCTAATGAAGAGATTATTTAATATGAAGATGTCAGAAGGTGGGTCTATTGTGGATTATTTAAATGAATTTAATATGGTTAATAATAAACTAAGTTATGTAAAAATGGACTTTGATGATGAGGTCAAGGATCTTCTAATCTTGTGCTCATTGCTAGAAAGATGGAATGGCTTGGTCATGGATGTAAGTAACTCTGTTTCTGTTTCAAATACTTTAAAATTTGATGATGTTGTTGGTGTTATGCTTAGTGATGAAATGCGACAGAAAAACACAGGTGAGACATCAGGTAATGCGTTAAACATGGAGAACATGGGAAGAAAAAAGGATAAAGGAAAGGGCTCAGGGAACCACGGGAATTCTAGGAAGGGTAGATCCAAATCTAGACTTGGAAAGATAGAGTGATGGAATTGTGGGAATAAAGGACATCTGAAGAAAGACTGCAGAGCTCCAAATAAACAAAGAAATGGACAGCATGAGAAAAATCAGTAAGCAAATGTAACAGGTGATGTGTTACAAGATGCTTTGATTATTTCTGTAGATAATATTTTGATTCTTGGGTAGTATATCCAGGGGCTTAATTTCATGCCACACCCCATAGGAAACATTTTCTAGATTATGTTCAAGGTGATTTTGGACAGGTTCATTTGGGTGGTGATGCACCATGCAAAATTGTTGGAATGGGAAAGGTAAAAATAAAGAAAATCAATGGAAACCAATGGTTGTTGAAAGAGGTAAGACATGTTCCAGATCTAAGGGAAAATATGATTTCAATAGGGTAGTTGGCAAGTGAAGGTTGTATATCCATATTTACAAATAAGGTGTGGAAGGTCACCAAAGGATCGTTGGTGATAGCAAAATGATAGAAGGTAGGTACATTGTATTTATGTACTAGTAATACTGACTCTTCTATCTTATTAGATTCTACAGGAGTGGATACAGGATTGTGGCATCATAGGCTTGGACACATGAGTGATAAGGGGATGCGTATATTTCACAAAAGAAATTTGTTGTCAGATCTTAAACAAATTGATTTGGATTTTTGTGAGCATTGTGTTTATGGAAAACAAAAGAGAGTCAGATTTCTCAGAGTTGGAAAAGAAATAAGAGTGAAAGGTTAGAGCTTGTGTATACAGGTGCATGGGGACCAGGTCAGGTATTATCTCTTGGTGGATCTTGTTATTATGTTACTTTTATTGATGATCCATCTAGAAAAACTTGAGTTTATTGCATTCGATAAAAATATGATGTTTTTCATACTTTTAAGAAATGGAAAGATTTGGTTAAGAAGGAGACAGGAAAAAGGTTGAAGTGTCTTAAATATGACAATGGAGGTGAATATTGTAGCAAAGAGTTTTATGATTATTTTTCATACCATGGGATTCGTAGAGACAATATAGTTCTAGGAACACCACGAGAAAATGGCGTGTTAGAAAGGATGAACAAGACAATCATGGAGCATGCAAGGAGTATGAGATTGCACGTTGGTTTTCCCTTATAGTTATGGGCAAATGTTGTAGATATTGTTGTTTACTTACTAAATAGAGGACCTTCAAGCTCTTTGGATGGTAGAATTCCAGAGGAGGCATGGACAGTTAAAAAAGTAAACTATTCTTTTTTGAAGACTTCTGGTTGTGAATCATTTGTCCATATTGATAAAGAAAATAGAACAAAGCTTGAGGAAAAATCCAAGAAGTGTACCTTTATTGGATACAGTGTTAATGATTTTGGTTATCGCTTATGGGATTATGAAAATAAAAAAATCATTAGGAGTAGAGATGTCATATTCAATGAGAAGGTCACGTACAAAGACCAGTTGCAAGGAAAGATACAAGAAAAATAAAAAATAGAATACACAATGCTTGATGAGATTACTGAAAAAGAAACTCCAAAGGTACCAGAAAATCAAAATGTACAACAATATGAGCAACAGGTACCTCAAACTCCTGCAAGTGTTGTTAGAAGATCTACCAGGTTAAGTAGTCCCCCTGAACGATACTCTCCTTCATTGTATTATTTATTGTTGACTTACTCCGGTGAACCAGAATGTTATGAACAGGTAATGCAAGTAGACACCAAAAAGAAGTGGGAGCAAGGCATGAAAGAGGAAATGGATTCCTTGGTAAATAACCGGACTTGGGACTTGGTTTAGTTTCCTGTAGGAAAATGAGCATTGTAGAATAAATGCGTTTACAATTTGAAGGAAGAAGATGGAGGAAACAAGCGGTACAAGGCTAGAATTGTTGTAAAGGGATTTGCACAAAAGAAAGGTATATATTTTGATGAAATGTTTTCTCATGTTGTTAAAATGACTTCAATTAGGACTATTTTAAGTCTTGTGGAAGTAGAATATTTACATCTTGAAAATTTAGATGTAAAAACAAGTTTTCTCCATGGGGGTTTGGAGGAAGAGATTTATATGTAGTAGCCATAGGGGTATGAGGTCAAAGGGAAGGAGAATTTGGTATGCAGGTTGAAGAAAATCTTGTATGGACTAAAGAAATCTCCAAGGGAGTGGTATTTGAAGTTTGACAGGTTTATGACAGAACAAGGTTATAGTAGATGTCATTCTGATCACTGTGTTTATTTTAAAAGGCTAGAAAATGGAAGCTATATTATCTTGGTATTGTATGTAGATGACATGCTTGTTGCAGGGTCTAATATGCACAGTATGAATTTGCTCAAGAAGAAATTATCTAATTCATTTGAGATGAAGGATTTGGGTGCTACAAAAAAAAATCCTTGGTATGAGAATAACAAGATATAGGAAAAATCACAATTTGACATTGTCTCAGGGTGAGTACATAGAGAAGGTGTTGGAGAGGCTTAGAATGCAAAATGAAAAACTGGTTAGTACACCTTCGGCCAGCCATTTTCAATTAACTAAGGAAATGTGTCCCAAGACACAGGAGGATATAGAATACATGTCCAGGGTCCCTTATTCATCAACAATTGGCAGTTTGATGTATGCGATGGTTTGCACAAGACCAAATATTGCACATGCAATGGGAGTTGTGAGAAGGTATATGGAAAATCCAGGTAAAGAACATTGGGAGGCAGTAAAGTGGATTATCATGTATTTGAGAGGTACTGCTACTCATGCATTATGTTTTTCAGGTTCAAACACTGTTCTACAGGGATATGTTGATTCAGATATGCAGGTGATAAAAATAGCAGGAGGAGCACCACAGGGTATGTTTTTACTATAGGTGGAACATCTGTAAGTTGGATTTCAAAACTACAAAAGGTTGTTTCACTTTCAATAACAGAAGAAGAGTATGTTGCTGATACAGAGGCTAGTAAAGAAATGATTTGGTTACAAAGGTTTATGGAGGAATTGGGAAAGAAACTGGAGAATAGAAGGTTGTACTGTGATAGTGAGAGTTCCATTCATCTTGCAAAGAAATCAACCTTCCATTTGAAGACTAAGCATATACAGATTAGGTACCATTTCATACGATCCATCTTGGAATATGGAAATTTGAAGTTGGAAAAGATACACACTAGCCAAAATCCTACATACATGTTAACAAAGGGAATAACCAGGGAGAAGCTGAGTTCCTGCTCAGTTTTAGATGGTCTTCAAGCATGAATTTGAATATGAGAAATTTTTTAGGTCCAAGAAGGAACATAGTCCAGTATATACAACAGTAATGGATTTGTTGAGATCAGTCTCCAAGTGGGAGATTGTTGGTTGTGGAGCCTGATTGTCTTCATGATTCAGAGGTATTTGTTTTCCGTTGTGTTTATATCCCATGAATAATTTACACCCCAGAAGAATGTACACTCCTCCACATGGGGGAGTGCAGGGGTGGTTACCCCCCTGTGGGGTCCATCCCCCTGGATGGGGGTCTTGGGGAAAGAGGGCCCCCGACGGGGGTTTGGGGGACAATGTTCCCCAATGGGGATTCAAGAGTGAAGCCCCCAAAGGAAAAATTGCCATGTAAATGTATATTGTAATTTCATAGTAAATATGGACCATTCATTATAAGGTCATAGATCTAACGATAGAAGTTATGTTAGGGTTTTTTTCCCTAGAAGGGAAACCTCTTTTATTAGGGAAATATATTGCGGCTATGTATCATTGCAAATATTGTATTCTGAGTGAGGAGATTGTGAGAGAAAGAAGAGGAAGTTACAATGGGTGTGTTGTAGGTTGTATCCCTTCATTTGTTGGATAATAATAAAGGAAGGACCTGTCAAATTCTCTAGTGGGCGTAGCCCACACTGGGTGAACCACGTATATCTATGTCTCTATTGTAATATTTGTTTTATTTTATTTCTCTGCGATCATGTTTTTCTAACACCTAAGGCATGGAAGTTCTTTGGAGGTGACTCATTCTACGTGGAGCACTTTGGACGGTTTGTTGGGATGTTTGAGGAGTGTAGGCATGTTGGCCACAGTCATCGCAGATGTTGAGTTGTGGAGACGTGACTCAATGGAAGAAGGTGAATTGAGGACTTGCCTTAGGTTTGGAGGATTGTGCGGACATGCAGATTGCAACATGAAGAGATTACTTGGGCATGGTAGTTTCTCTTGGTTTAGGCATCACAGGTGAGGGTGAAGCCAAACCATTTCAAAGCATAGAGAGGTAGAGGAAGCAACATGGTCGAGTGATGAAGTAATGGGGCAAAGACAACCTAGATGTGCAACTCTTGGTGTAGATGGGATGTTTCATCCAAAGACACAGCTGAATATGGGGAGAATTCAGACGAGGAAGCCAGAATTGCGAACTTCATTACAAGTTGAGTCACAATGGAAAAGTTGGTTGGATGTGCAGAGAATAGATGCATGGTTATTTCCCTTGACTCTTTGTATATTTTATGTGATGTAGACTATGTGTGGTTCTAGAAGATTGGCTAACTGTGCCATGAGGTGGGAAGTGGAGTCAATGTTCCACATATAACTTTGTTTTTGGGTGACCTCATAATGCAACAAGGTGAGGGGTGACCTTTCCTTGATCTGAGGATGTGTACATATGAACCTAATTGCGAAAAGAAGTGACCAATTTGTGTGCGAGGGTGTGCAGACTTAAGGAGTGTGATGGTTGGATTCACCATTCAACTAGTTCACAACTTGGGAGAGAAAAATAGCATGACAAGGGGGTTAAGAGTACATACACACTAGTAAGTTTGGAGGCACAACACTTTGACATTGTGGATGATATCCTCGATGAATATTGGATGTGGCAGTAGTGAGGAAGGGGTGGAAACTTGCCTTAGTCTTTGGAGTTGGATGGAGTGATGAAGATGTGGAAAAAAAGACTAAGTTCAGGCATGAGGAAGTGCATTCTCATGAGTTGGGCATGATGATTGGACTAACTATTTAATCAATCCAAGGCATGGGGGAATTCTATATGCAGAGACATGGCTGAGATGGTTGAAGTATGGATGCAACAGTTAGTTCACAAGAGTTAAACACTTAGACATTTTCGAAGTTTTGATTGAGGTGGTAGAAGCAACTAAACATAGTGTGATTGTTGTAGCAAGACAGTGGCATCTTGGGCATTGTAGATAAATTTGGGGAGGAGACGTACTTCCATCAAAGAAGACAGATTCATCGCACTCAACTTTGGGCAGAGAGCAGTGCAGGTGGTTGGACGAGGATGCGGGTGATTACAGTTCAAGTTGGAAAATTTAGGTTTCCACTTTGGCAGAATTTGGGGTTTCCAGTTGGCACGAAACTTGGGGTTTCTAGCAAACTTAGTTGCGACGGGGACATGAGTTTAGGCGAGGACTTGGAGATCGCATATTTTTTGGATGTTTCAAGGAGAAACAACAACTTGAGGTGGGGAAGGATGTAAGGTCCTCGGCTAAAAGGGCGCGGGAACCATTTCCCAAGTCCTCAAGGAGAAGGAATTTTGGGTTTCTCCAGCACCCAAGAGTCGCACTAGCTAAGAAAGTGGGATCTGTGGGAACACGAACACACCAAGGGGCTTACTCGAGAATGAGGAGTGCACCTAAGGTTGGGGTGTTCCAGTACCAAGGGGTGCGAAGGTTGATGAGTGCACGGGTTCATGGGCGCGTCAGTCTGTGAAGGGTCACATCGGTTCATTTGGGTGTGTTGGTCTGCAAATGGGTGTGACACACCCAAAGGAACGAAAATTCGAGAAGGTGATGTTTGGAGTCCATATAAGAGCACAAGGTGCACGACCAAGAAGGCATAGTGAAGAGGGAAATATTAGCACCAATATTCGGAGGCAGATTCATACAATGAGGGGATAGCTCCCTCAAGGAGCTAAGTCACTCCACATGGGAGGAATTGTGTTTCCTTGAGGTGATTCTATGGATAGAATTGGGATGACCTTCTTTGGATTGAGTCTAGTAGAAGGCATGCTGACTTTTTAGTTTGGGGAAGTCTTGTCACAAGTTTGGGTGAGGCATGCTATGAGATAGGACTGCAAGTCTATGTGAAGTCTTGCATCAAAGAGGAGATAATGATTCTATGGTGGGTGCATGTTTGGGGCACACCGTGGGAGTTATGAAATTTGTTGCGACGAATGAGTCTTGGTGTGATGAATCTATGTATGAGTGTCTTGATGAGGTGAGGTGAGTCATGTGACTCTGACCAAGTTGTAAACTGAGTTGGTAGTGCTCATATTGTAGTTGTTTCACAATAATAAGACTTATCCCGGTGTTAGGCACATCTTGTGTCACCCGCACTATATTTGTGTGTCTCTTCTTTTTTTTGCAAGTGTTCTCTTTGTTTCGCAAGTTCATGGATGTATGCTTAAATGAATGAGTGTTAAGCTCTCAAAAATTTTCTAAGTATACAAGTGATTTGCATTAGAGTAGGAGTGTGAATCACCCATAGCCTATAACGGAGTATGGGTATGCTCTAGGTGAAGAGGCATAGTCCAGACGAAGTATCCTTGGTGTTTCCAAGTTGCCAAGTGAGAACTATCATGGTGTTGCACGCCCTTAGGAGGTGCACAATCGTAAGACTTGGGAAAGCATATTGTGGGGACGTGACACTAACCATAATTGAAGACAAAAAAAATTTGATCTCTTGTTTACATGGACTAACTTCCGTAAAGGATCCTAGTGCTTCTACCAATGGCTGGTAAGTGCCATACTCTCTAACTAAAATTCCTACTTTTTTAAACTCTATTGGTGGTCAAGCAATTCATGTGGACAACACAACCACTATTTTTTATCATCAGCCCATCTGGTTGTGCATATCTTTTAGCATTGAGCAAGCGCGTATACCTAGAACATGGTATATTCTAAATGTTTTTCAAATTCAAAGCTTTGATTTTCTAGCCTGTGTAAGAACAATGTCAAGTCTAATTCTATGGCCAAAGGGGTACTTTAGGTGGGTTCCTAGAAGACTGATGCTAGCTCTCGAACCGTGGCTTATCTATGTGGCTATGGTTTCTATATAACCAAAATCCGACGATGTAAAAAATATGCCATGTGGCATTAGTTTGATGCCCTATTACAGGACCTACAATGGGATCCTTTTGACTTTGACATAGTCCTCACCACTAAAAATCCCGAGGAATCTATCTCTTCTCTAAACACAACCATGGATCATTTGGTTGACCAAGGAGAGATTGAACATGAATTTGTGGAGACCTACCTAATGGTATTTCAATCCCAAGAGATGTTAGTAGAGTGACAAGAGCCCACCCAAAAACATCTTGATGTTGTGACTTATAAGCTATCAAAAGAGCATCAAATAGCCCGTGAGGAAATGATTTACCTTGATGAGTTATCTGCAACATTGCATGAAATGGAAAAGGATAACTCTCTCAACCTAGATGGGTTTCTATGCAAATTTTACAAGGCCACCTTCTTACTTTAGGTACACAAGGAGGCTTTGTATGCTTGATCCTTAAGAAACAAATCAACTAAGGTCTTATTCAATTCATTTCCAAATCTAGTGACCCTAAGCTTATCATGAGATGGTGCCATATTACCTTGATCAATACTTCCTACAAAATATTAGCCAAAGATCTAGCTTTGAGGTTGAAGCACATATTTCCCATTGCAAGATTGTTTGACCAGAGCATGGTGGTTTCATCAAGGGGAAATACATTCTCAACAACATTGTTTCTATTTAGGAAGGTATGGAATGGGCCCAAACATTTGGCTTGGATTCCTTGTTCATCAAGATTGAATTTGAAAAGGCATATTACTACATTACATGGCC
Source organism: Picea engelmannii (assembly GCA_009831015.1). Taxonomy (NCBI): domain Eukaryota; kingdom Viridiplantae; phylum Streptophyta; class Pinopsida; order Pinales; family Pinaceae; genus Picea; species Picea engelmannii. The sequence continues at coordinate 176,667 of ML792409.1, read as the reverse complement.
CTTCATTTTGGCTATGCTCAAATCCATATGGTTTGGGATTTACTTTCTCACCAATGTTGAAATTCTATCTGTGGAGGCCTTAACCTACCTACCTATCAATTATTTTTATTTATTTTTATGTCTGGAGGAATCAACAGCTAGTTGGGCATGTGCTCGCATTACACATGGCCGTGTTATCCAACTGCTACCACTATAACCTCCAGGTGTGCCCACGAGGCCCCTTATGCGGCACACATTGTAAGTCGGGGGGAGTTGGACTTGAAACCTCATGGAACTTCATTTTCACAGCACTTTCCAATTGAGCTGCCCCCCTGGGGGCCCTATCTATCAATTATTATAAATAAGAAGAGATTATCCATTTTTTAGATCTACTCGATAACATTATTTTTAGTGCCAACACTGTATATCTTGGTTGTAGATCCATCAAGGTATCTTCTTAGCTCCAAATTCAACTTGGGATCTATTCGAGGGATTCCTCTCCTTGAGCCGGATGTTGGAAACTAGTTAATGGACATTTTGCTAATGATTCTTTCCTGACTACTGCAGAGGATCAACATTCCTCGGATAATACCATGGATTGTTTGAATATCTTTTGTACTACTTTTGGTTCTAACATCCATTGGGATAAGATGCAATGCTACAAGGTGATCTAGTGCCCTAATCCTAACTGGATTTCCTCCTAGCATTGGACTTGGATTTAGCCAAGATATATTTTTAAATTCCCAAGTATTCCCTACACTTTCCAGGCCTCTCCAAAAGACCTCTAGGAAGTGGGAGCACAACAAGTGAAGAAGAAGATAGATAAATGGATCATTAAACCTATGACATTGCACCAAAGTACTGGTAGCCACACATGTACTACTCATGTTGGGTTCCATTGTAAAATTAATAACGTATGACCACCTTGAGAAGGCCTTTCGCCACTTTCTTCAGGCCAAAACTGATAAAAAATCTTGGTTCCATAAGGCCAATTGGGATTTATGTTGTGCCATGTGCGAATTTGAAAAAATGGGTATTATTAGAACTTGGGTTCAAGCCCAAGCGATTTATGCCAAGTGGGTAGTTTGGGAAATGAAAGGAAAAGAGGACTGGAAGGCCTTCAACACTGCAGGAACCAATGGATCTACTGCTAGGAAAAACATTTTGCAAGATATTTCTCTCCAAAATCTCTTGCTAACTCACTCTAGGGTTAAATTTTCAGGCACATTTGTTATTCAGATCATTTGGAAGGCTTGGGAAGTGATCAAACCGTTCTTTCCTTAGAAAGAGCTCTCCCTCCAAAATGGTCTTTCTTTTAACAATCATTGCTTGTGGTGGTTTCCATTGATCCTTATTGTAGGTACAATGTTGGTTGAGTTCTCTTGGTTCTTGGACATGAGGTTATTTAGATGATGCATCTACTCAACTAATGATTTGTATGATGGCTTGGCCAAAATATGGGTTCCCTAGACTGATCTCAAACACAAGTTTTCTCTAAGCAATGCAAATAAGATAATTTTGGACTACATTTAGGGACTCATCCCTCACAACTTGATCCTAAAACTTGGCTTGCTAGCACAACCTTGGTAGAGAGACTAGAAATGGGGTTTGGATACCACCTTTCATAATTATAAGTTGACCATGGGATACAAATGGATTTTATTTAAGCTTTTCCTAGAAGATCGGTTGAACAAAATTTGGAGACTAAGATCCAAATAGTAGACATGGTTGTTTTGACTAAACAATGTTTGGAAGCCTATGTGTGAGCCAAAGATGGATTTTTTTATCTGGACCTTTGTGCTGGGAGTCCATCTTGTGGATAGAAGACTAATTTACCTGGGAGTGCAAAAAAAACAGTGCCTACATTGTGGGCATGTAGAAATTCCAAAACATTTCTTTTTCTAATTCCCTTTAGCTCTATCTATCTAGGCCTGGGTGGATGCAATATGCTAGCGATATCCAACTGCTTCTTCGAATTGGTGGGATTCTTTGCTAGGTGTTTGTCTACCTTGAGAAATTGAATTTTATGTTATAACACCCCATATTTGGCCTTAGGCAGTTATAACTTTGATTTTTATCATCATAGTAATCCACTTCTTAGTAACTATTTGGACTCAATGACACTTATATAGACATGTGACAGGTGTACATGATCTAGAGCTATTTATGCATTGCATAATATTATTTTTATTGTTATATTCTCATGACATTGATAGTTCTTTGATTGTTTAAACATGAAAATAATGTAACAACTCTCCATGAGATGTTATGTGATATTATCTGCTAATTGATACACACATGCATTAAAATATTTGAGATAACAAAAATTTACTCTTTAAATGGAATAGTAGAAACATAACACATGCATGTTAAGATAATACCTCCTCCTCCTTGGTTTGTTGAAGCTAATAAGTTGTGATGTAGTCCCATTGAATATGCTTCCAAGCGTTCTTTATTTTTCCACTTTCCTAATTTAGTGAAACAACAGAATTATCCTCCCAGTCAACTAGGAGCCTAGCCAACTTCCTAGCTCCAAGAAACCTTTCGGTCCTTTGGTCCTCCATGCCCATGACTCCAAGAATATTAATGCACATATTCTCTAAGAATACTTCCACGAGAAAATATTTCTTCCATGAATTATTCAATCTCTCCACAACCTCCAACCTCTTAACATCCCTCCCTCAACACTATCTCCTCTTCCTATTTATCAAGTTTCCATATCCCCTTCCCAAAGTCTCCTCAACCACCCTCATTATCATCCATCAACATCCATCATCTAGATTTATGGGGAAAAGTTAAAATAAAACTAAAATATTAAATGACTTACATAAAATAACAATAAATATTTGGGTAAAATCATGAGGATGGGTGTCTATTTTGCTTGTTTCATGAGAAAAAAAATTATATTTTCACAAATTCTTCAATTTTCGGTATACAAAAGTATTTTTTTTATTTAGAATTTCACTTTACAGTAAAAACAAAACTTGTGAAGAATTTTGTTAGCTTTCCACTTACTATTTTTCAAATTATTTTTATTGAGATTTGATATGTCAATTTGGAAATTGTTTAACAATATGTTCCTTAAACATGAAAGGAATGATAATGAGTTATTTTTTCCCCCAACAATGTATCTATTATTAAACTTTTGTTTTTGACAAACGAAATATACTGCAACAATCTACAAAGACTCTATTTTATTATGACTATAATTTTGAATCTAACGGATGAATATTATAATTTCTAGAATTTTTTGAAGTTGAACAAGATGAAAATGTTGCGGATTTTAAACACATGTTTCCCCCCACCTTGTATCTATCTTAATTTTTACTTAAAAGTAAAATCTAAAAATACACTTTTGAAAAGAACAATTTAAGGATTTTGAACATAAATTTTTCTGAATTTTCCACTGTGTATTTTTAGAGATACGTATATTTCATTTCACTTAATCATAATGTCACTTGAAAATATTATGCAGTGATTTTTTTATAAAATTAAATAAAATTAGATAAAAATAATGAAAATGAAAACAAATTATATCCATTGAAAGTAGATTCAATTTTGCAAATACTGGTATCAATTTCGAAACTAAATTCTGAGTATTTGCAGGAGTCCACAACCTCCAAATTTCAGGTAAGCTAGAGGGAATTCTCAGGTTCCTGCAAACAATCCCATTCGCTGGTTTTCGGTCGAAAGAATATTTCGGCCGAAAGAAAGTTTTTTCGGCCAAAATATGTTTTTCTAACGGAATCCGTAAAAAATAGACGGTTTCCTCTCTTTTTGGCCAAAACAATTATTTTTTGGCTGAAAGGTGGGTGAGAGAATTTTGTCAGCCGGAAACAATGAAGAGACACATCGTTTCATTTCACTTGGCACCAAATCTTATAAATATGCTTTCAACCGAACCAATTTAACACAATTCACTCGCTTGCTTCATGGTTTTGTAGAGAACCTAAGCAAAGTTTTGAATCATCTTTTTTGTTGTTTTGAACAAGGTAGTTGATGTTTTGAATGCAAAAATAAAAATAAAAATTTGAAGTTCAAGTTTTTATTGGAATAACAATTTATATATTGAAGGTTAAATGTTGAACATTTTTTCAAGGTAAAGGCTTTGTTGAACATTTTTTCAAGGTGAATGGTTTGTTGAACATTTTTTTAATAATTTTTGTGACAATGAAGTTTTTATAAGAATATTATGAAATGTTGATTTTTTTTTAAAATTTTTACAGATAATTATACTCGTGGGAAATAAAAGTTTGCGCAAGAGAAAATTTGATTGCACTTGAGATGAAACTCACCATAATGAACAAAGGAAAGAGAATTATTGTAGAAATAAACGAGAACGTGAAAATATTGAAGAAAGAAACGTTGATGATGTAAATAGATATTTTTTACAAGAAGAAGTCCAACCAGGTATGCATGCACATATCATCTATATTAAAAGTATAGAATTCAAATTTAAATTATTGTTTAATATAAATGATTGTAATTCATATTTGATGTTTTTCAAAAAACATAAATAGATTTGTCTCATAACGTCGATGAAGTCGTTGAAACCGAAATTGAAGTAGAAGTCGAATCACCTATAGGTATGTACATAAATTTAGATAATACAAGATGAACACTTGTATATAGTTTAGTGAATTTATGTTCTGGTTTTTCTTTTTAATATAAGGTTTAAATTTAAATATGCAAGAGAATCTATCAACATTGATGATGAAATATTAGAAAATGTTGATACTGACAAATTTGGGAAGAAAGAAGTTAAGCATTATATCAGATATCGAACTAAGAATATGTATAATACTTTTTTCAAAGATGAATCAGTAACAGTACAAGCTCAACTTTTACTCTATCTAATAAAGTCAAGAAAGTTAAAATAAACTACATCATTATTGGGTATTTAAAAGTCGACAAAAGATACAAAGGTGAAACAAAATGTCTTTGACAATATAACTAGTGTATTAAAAGATTTTGGAAAATATCGAAAAAAAGATGTCAGTGTTGCACACATAGTGATATAAATAGCAGTTGTTTCATCTAACAATATAAAATATCGTTTGACACAACGCATGGCAAAAGAGATGGGAACCTCAAGAAAAACATGGTACAAACATAGAAAATTTTGATTGCAAATAGATGCAAATAATGAACTTGCTTGTTGGACAGTGATTTCTAGACAACCCTACAAAGATAGACTTGCAGAAAATGTTAAAGAATTGACTCGTAATTGTTGGTTGATAGAATCTCGTGTTTCACCACATAAAAGGGATGTGTTGGGATGAAGAATAGCATGAGAAAAATATGAATAACATCCAAAACATATATTGTCAATGACAGAAATAGAATTGTTCAATAAGTTCAAAGAAGAGCACAAAGAAGTTAAAATTTTCATCAATACATTTGTGCAACAAAAACCATGGTTTGTTAGACCCATCATTGTTCATGACACTTGTTGTTGTCGTTATCATGTGGAATTTGAGTTATATTACGACACTTTTCTGGATTTTGGTAAAACTTTATGGCCAAGTTCACCTCATCCTTCCACATTCCGTGTTTATATATATGAAATTCTATGTGAAAGAGAAGGTGATGAATTGTTTTACCAAAAAAAATGTGTTGGTGGAAATAAATGTGATCGTTGTGGAAATCTAAGTTTGTTTCACTCAAAGTATCATATTGATGTGAATGATCAATCATTTTCTAATATAATATTCAATTGAAAGAGATATGAATATATCAACAACATGACTCCACATTCTTCAAATGTTATTTCCAAAAGGATTGATTTGAAAGTAGATAAAATATGTGTGATAGATTTTTTGAAGAAGTTTGAGGAATAAATTTATAAATACACCAAGAATTCACATAGAGCTCGATGGAAGACCTACAATTCAAATAATCCCATGAAGTGTTTCCACCAGGGACAATTTTGTTTGTAGTTGATTTTGCAGAGAATTACACATTTGTTGCACAAAAAGAAATACAAAGTGAATATTATCATTCTGATGAAGTCACTATATTTGTCCATGTTCTATATAGACATGCTCAACGAAGTCTTGATAACATATAAATAACCAATGAAAATAGGCATGTTCTTAAAAAATATCACTTTTATAGTAGTGATGATCGAGCACATGACACACATTATGTACAACATTGTTTTGATAAATTTTATGATTCATTGAAAGAATACGAGATTGGATTTGATCGACATTGGATATGGTCAGATGGGTGTGCGGTTTAGTTCAAATCTTCACAATCATTCTATTGGTTGTGTTGTCTTATAAGAAATCAAACATTACACATTGTTGGAGTTTTTTTGAGACTAGTCATGGAAAAGGAGAGCACGATGGTGCAGGGGCATGTGGAAAATGAGCACTTCGAAGGTATCAGATGAACCCTTATGCCAATCAATTTGAATTCATTGATCAAGTTGTTGAATGGTGCAAACTGGCGTTAAGCCATGAAAATAATCCGCCAAGGGATGTGCACAGGTGTGTCTATATATACATGTTACGCATGTACACAAGATATTTGTATTCATGTGATCAAATTTATATGATCTTCAATCATTTTCTTGATAGATTTCAAGTTAACAAGTTTTTGTCTTGTGCAGGTTTTTTTGGTATGTTGGAATCCAAGGTGTAAATAGATTAATCCCATATGAAGTCGATACAATACATGGGACATGAAAAATGCATTCAGTTAAAACAAAACGCTATCAAAATGTGTTTGCATTTGATAGAAGAAATGAGTCTTGTTTTTGTTCAGTTTCAATAGAGGACACAAAATCCATAGAGATTTGCAAAAACGAAAAATGTGGAATATGTTAAGGCTTGGAGACATACCGAACTTAATATAAAAGGGAAAATGCCACTTGCAAGCTTAGAGGAGATGGAATCAAATGAAACTATAGTGTCAGTTGATGGTGATAGAGTTTATGATATTGTTAGAGAAGGTAATTTTTATGTTACAATTGTTTGAAAATATATTTGTTAAATATTTAAACAACTTGTAGATGTACTTGTAAGTTGGATATATAAAAATTATATATATAGTAGACGAGTTTAATAGCATGTGCATGTGTGCTAATCTAACACAAACTACTTGTTGGAACATATCAAATTATTTGCAGGAGATGTCTTTGTCACGGTTGCACCTGTAGACAACACTAAAAAAGTGAAATATTGTTTGATGGGATGCACAGAACAAAAGATGATGTTATTAGAAGATTTTGATGATAACGGTTTTATATATGAAAGATGATCCATCGTATTGAAAGGATATTTTTTTCAAGAAACCCATCAAACCGATAGTCATGTTCACTTTCAATACTATTAGTCGGATGTCGTATGTTTGGTATGTGCAGTGCGCATAAAGTTAATAGAAGTTCAATCAAGAAAAAAAAACAAAAGTTAGAAAATGGAAAATGTGCAAAGTCGATCATGAACGAATAATTGAAGATGGCATACCATTATGATTTCTTTAAAAAAGTGATGTATACATTCCAAAATTTACGAAATGAAATGAACAATAGTTAAAATTTATGATAAGTTTGATGCAATGCATACACATGCAAAATGAATCAGTGGAAGCTTGAGAAATACATAAGATCTACAAGAATGTGTATTCAAATATCCATGCAATATATGCTTGCATTTATATTTTCATAGATATAAGATGTTATAAATCTCTAACACGTCTTTGTCAATATGTCACCCACTTACACTATGTTAATATGCCACCCACTTATTGTATGATTTGTCAAGGTGTCATACAACTCAACTCAAAATTTCTCATTCACTTAATTTTGAACATGTCATTCTGCTTACTCATTCGTGAACTTGACTTAGTGGAAACCTCCAAACCTAACTTAGTGGGATCAATTCTCAAAATATTTGACATGGTTTGAAGTTGGAGCTTACCCACGTGGAGACTTGGAAGCAATCATGCCTGGTTTTAGCGTATCATCTATGTACTAGCTCAATTTTAAAATTTAATGATAAAATTATTATTTACATTTCCAATTCTATTTTTCTCTTAAACACCTCTCCCTTCCATTGTGACTTCATGCCATTTACAATTCTGGTTCATCCCAAGGTAATTAATTTCATATTATAGTTTTGGATCTAAAAGTCTAGGTCTAGGGTTGGATTCTCTTGGAGTGTTATCCTTCAATAAAACACTCCATCATTTCCATATGGGTTTTCTTGTTATTTTAGTGCTGACATTTTTTTTTAGTAGAACCAATTTGTAGACCTAGAGTGTTTAAGGTTGTAGACATTACAGTCCATTATTGTCATATGGGTTTTCTTGTTATTTTAGTACTGGCATGTTTTTTTTAGTAGAACCAATTTGTAGACCTAGAGTGTTTAAGGTTGTAGCCATTACAATATAGTATTGGTGTTTTCCTATTTTGCTGGAGTAACAGTGTAGACAAATCTATATAGCTCTATTTTTGTAATGCTTAAGCTAATAGATATATCAATTATATGTGGGTTTTATTCTTATTATTGTGTTGGTTTTTCTTTTCTTTTCTAAACCTAAAAGGTTTCAGGGTTGTAGCAATTACACTAGAGGGTTATAAGGCATGTCAATCTTTCTATTGATTCCAATATTTAATGCAATATCGATCATCAAGAACATCGGTTTCACATTCCTCGACATTATCATGGTAATCATTGGCATATTGTATATTCTAGTATTTTAATTAGTAAAACAAATATTTGAATCTTTGAAACCTATGATTCTTATGGCTTGAACAAGAGAAATAACAACACGAGTTTGCATCGAAAAATAGATTATTGTTCTATTTTTTATTGATATACATGTATAAATTGAGAGCATGCAATATATGCTATGTCATATGCTCTGATTTTGTTTTCACTAAACACTTATTTGTTTTAAGTTGATAGGATATAATATATAGGATAATATTTTGTATGAATATAATATATGATAGTCCATTAATTAGGGATAATTTTAGTATAAACGATATGTTAAGAATCATAATATATCTCTAAGGAAACTTAAAAATGTATCTGTATTTCAACTTGAATGAAAAATATAAAAAAAATCCATGGAAAAAAATAGGCAAACCCTAGATGTTTGGTATGAGAAATAGTGGAGATGCACAAGGGAGAATTGTTATATTTGTGTAGTGATTATGTGAAAAACGTAATTTTTTACGATAAATTATTTAGGATATAGTTTTATCTAATTGAACATCATATGTGTGATTATATATACCCATATTGAGTTGCAACAATATATTGATTGATCAATTACTCCTTGTATTCTTGATATAATATGCAAATAAGAGCATTTCTTTCCTTGAATCTCTATACTACAAAAGGTTAGAAAAATAAAATCTAACACCTTTCCCTCGGGCATGTTCAAGTTGAGTAATATCTTAGTACATATCTTTTTAAAGAGTAATGTGTACTGAGATAACACATCGACTTGAACAAGATATTTGTTTGCAGTTCAATGCATATGTCCATGGGTTAGATAATTTCCCTCACAAATATTATTTTTTATTTGAATTAATCACTGATATTTTAGAATTTAATCTATTTTTTGTTTATATGTACAATTAGGTACAAAATTTCTATGTTGATGTATGATATATGTATCAAAATAAATATATGCATTTTTAGTAATTCCCTATATAATTGAAACATCATACAAATTCCTTATAATGAATACACTATACTAGTAATGAATCAAATAAGGCAATCTTTTGTGTTCAATATGGAGTTACTAACCCATGATCTCTTATGCATAACATGAATCCTATCACTAGTTAGTAATGAGTGCTTTCCATATATATTACATTACACTAATGTCTAGTCATAACATCATGCATGTACATACCCATCAACTTATATATGATAATAATATAAGTATATATTATTATAATAATTATATATAGGGTAATAATATAAGTATCTATTATTATTATTATATTAGCTTATATCAATTCATATGATATTAGTCGCCCATGACTACCAATCTTTTTACACCACTTCATTAATCTTCTAGTGAAAAAAGAAACACTTATCAATAATCCTCTAGTGAAGATGCACCATTAACCATAAGAAAATCATAGGAAGAAAATACAAGGGACACAATCTTTTATCAATATTCATCTAATTTTCTATGAACATTCACCATTAACATAAACAAATGAAAATAAAAAAAACACAAGAAAGAAGAGCACCAAGATTTTTAGTGGTAGAACCCTTGTTATACATAGGAAAAACATTTATTGTAAAATATGAACCACTTCATTAATCTTTAAACATGTTACAATAAACCTCCAATACTTCTCAAGCATAGACCTCTCTATGAACCTCTATAGTAAGAATACCACTTCACATAATGGATGAGGAATACATGAAATCTCACCTACCAAACAATATAGGCACCTATATCGAAGAACCACTTAGATGTCTATTTTAAGTGAAAAAAATAATTATCAATATTCCTTTAGTCTTCTATGAAGAGGCACCATTAACATAAGAAAATCATAAGAAGAAAATACAAGGGAAACAATGATTTATCAATATTCATCTAATTTTCTATGAACATTCACCATTATCTTTTAGCATAAGCAAGTGAAAATAAGAAAACAAATATAAGAAAACACAAGAAAGAAGAGTACCAAAATTTATAGTGGTAGAACACTTATTATATATTTCGAAAACATTTAATGTCAAAGATAAACCACTTCATTAATCTTTAAACATGTTACAATAAACCTCCAATACTTCTCAAGCATAGAGCTCTCTATGAACCTTTAGTTGCCTATTTTAAGTAAAAGGAAGCACAAAAGAGATCCCATTAACTCTAATTACACTCTTTAGATATACATTAATGCCCCATTGATAATAATCACCACTAGAAATGGCATCTTACTGACACTAAATACATCACCAAAAGGAGAGATTGAACAACATTACAACATATTTAACACGATATCTTAAAACAATTTACAACTGTCAATGAAGTACAATCCCAATTTGGGACGAAATCCAAAATGGCATTCTTTATAGAAATAAGGTTTGGATGAAGAAAGAAGCTCAGAGTTCTATGTATGAAAAGTATTTTTGAGTGGATGTAGTTGTTTCATTAAAAGGACATCTGTTCAATTGGTCTTGTATCAGGTTGTCATGAATATAAATGGCATAGTTTCGTGCCAATCCTTTTACACCACTTCCCAACAGTTTTGTGCATGCCACAACAACCCTAAGGAAAATAATATGACATGTTAACTCAAATGGCATTGGATATTCATAATGAATACACTAGTAATGAATACATTAGTAATATTTAAACCAGTTCCCAACAGTTCTATGCATGCCCCAAGAGTTCTGTGCATGCCAAATTGGCATGCACATAAGCCTCAAGGAAAATCATATGACATGTTAATTCAAATGACATTGTATATTCATAATGAATACACTATACTAGTAATGAATCAAATAAGGTAAGATTTTGTGTTCAATATGGAGTTATTAACCCATGATCTCTTATGCATAAGATGAATCCAATCACTACTTAGTAATGAGTGCTTTCCATATATAAATTACATTACACTAATGTAATAATATAAGTATATATTATTATTATTATTATCTTATATCAGTTCATATGATATTAGTCTCCCATGACTACCAATCCTTTTAAACCACTTCCCAACAGTTTTGAGCATGCCCCAATAGTTCTGTGCATGCCAAATTGGCATGCACATCAACCCTATGGTTGTTGTGCATGTCAATTTGGCATGCACAGAAGCCCCAAGGAAAAGCATATGACATGTTAATAGTTGGTGTGCATGCCAATTTGGCATGCACAAAAGCCCCAAGGAAAAACATATGACATGTTAACTCAAATGGCAGTGGATATTCATAATGAATACACTATACTAGTAATGAATCAAATAAGGAAATCTTTTGTGTTCAATATGGCGTTACTAACCCATGATCTCTCATGCATAAGATGAATTCAATCATTGCTTAGTAATGAGTTTTTTTCCATATATAAATTACATTACACTAATGTCTAGTCATAACATCATGCATGCACATACCCATCAACTTATATAGGGTAATCATATAAGTATATATTATTATTATTATTATTATTATTATTATAGTTAGCTTATATCAGTTCATATGATATTAGTCTCCCATGACTACCAATCCTTCTACACCACTTCCCAACAGTTTTGTGCATGCCAAATTGGCATGCATAGAAGCCCCAAGGAAAAACACATGACATGTTAACTCAAATGGAATTGGATATTCATAATGAATACTCTATACTAGTAATGAATCAAATAAGGTAAGCTTTTGTGTTCAATATGGAGTTACTAACCCATGATCTCTTATGCATAACATGAATCCAATCACTTCTTGGTAATGAGTGTTTTCCATATGTAAATTACATTACACTAATGTAATGTCATAACATTATGCATGTACATACCCATCAGCTTATATAGGGTAATAATATAATCTAAGTATGATCAATCTTCATGTCAATATATAAATATGATATCATTATTAAGTGGTGTTGGTCTCAAAATTAACAAAAAATAATAAAAACTAAGAAGCAATTAACATTTATCTCCAAACTTCAACTCTAAACAATAGTTGAGATATATCTCTTCATACCTGGGAAAAAAAACATTTTTCAAATTTAAAATTTTAAAATTTTAAATAAAATATATCTACAAATTTCAAATAAAATGTACACATACCATTTTAGATAAATAAAACAAATTGTTATTAAAGCAAAATTGACATACCAAAATTGTTGAACTTTCATCTTTCAAAATCCTTATGCTCTTTTTCTACCAATAATTTAAACATCAATGTAACAATAAAAATAAAAACCAATATCACATATTAGCATATACTTTATTAGAAAATATTTTAAAGATATTTAACTTTATTAAATAACAATGAGAAATAATAACATACCCAAGTAGATTATCAATATTAACATAACCATGTGAGCAAGAATAACATACCCAACCAGAGTTCCAAGGATTTAAGATTCAATAGTTTTATCTTCCAAAATCCATGTGCTCCTTTTCTACCAATAATTTAAACATCACTGTAACAATAAAAAGAAAAACCAATAACACATACTAGCATATGCTTTATTAGAAAATATTTTAAATATATTTAACTTTATTAAATAACAATGAGAAAGAATAACATACCCAAGAAGATCATCAAGATTAACATAACCATGTGAGCAATAATAATATACCCAATCGAAGTTCCACATATCTAAGATTATTGCTCTCTCTAAATATTATACTTTTTAGCATTTTTTTAAAACCAACCTTGCATCATTTCCAAAATAGTTACTCTCCATATTAAGCCATTCTTTGCATAAATATTTAATTTTATTTTATAACCAAATGCTTTTTCAACATTGCCTACATGATTTAAACAAAGTAAGATCATATCTAGCAAATTTTTAAAGAGAAAATTTGTGTGCTTGTAAATTCTCTTGTGTACATGCAGAAATTTCAAAAATCTCCATTTTAAGTCATTCTTCAAGGAAAATACTTATCTCCTATTCTGCAGTGGAATAGATGGAATAGTGGAATTCACTTCGTTGTATGCAGAAAACACATCTTCATATTACACCATTCTTGAACAAGAAGGCAAGGAATGCAATCGAAGAAAATTTGGAATCTTCCCCTTTTCTGATGTGGGATAGAGTTTGTTCTCAAATAATCAAATGTTCAAGTTCAAAATTGCCTACATTATGATCTAAAGTTTAAACATGTATAAATAAGATCATGTAATCATATTTTTAAATCTAGAATAGTTCAGATTGAATCATGATATAATCTTAAATAAGATTGATATCCAAGTGAATTTAGAATCTTCCCTCTTTTTTATGTGGGAGATCTATATTTTGTTCTCATATAATCAAATGTTGGATTTTAGAAATAGGTTTGCATCATGATCTAAACATAAATAAGATTGAATGTACCATTTTAGACGACGATAAACTTATATAGGAGTTCTATATATTTCAAAATGATTGATCAAAGCATTGAGAAATTATATAGACAATAATTGAGTAACCCTTCTATGAATAGGAAAGTCTTAATTAAAAAGTTTATCAAACATAAATTTGAAAAAAGTAAAAAAAAAATATGCATATTCAACACAAATAAGATTGAACACTTATATATAAAAGGCCCAACATAAAAACAAACTAAAACTCACTAATGTGCAATGTACATACATTTAATTAAGCATCATTCTGAATGGGTGCATCCTTCTCAGTTATGGATGCATCCTCCTCAATCTCAATCTCCCACACTCTCTTCTCCACATTGGCCTATAACACATTTCAAATTTGTACATTTGAAAATTAAATTTAATTGATTTTAACACATTAAATTGTAGTTTTAAATTTTGAAACATGTAATACATGTGATGTGCCAACCTGAATATCATCAACCACAGAAGAGGATGGAATTTTCATGGTCAGTTGAGTCACGGTCTTACCCACCATACCCTAAGATTCAATAAATTATATATTGTTTAAGACATTTTTCTTTTAAATTAATAAGTTAAATGACATTGCAATTTTCATATATAACTAAAATTGTTTTCAGCATGCAATGATACCTGTGAACTCCCACCCTCTTCAAACTCTCCCAATGAGAATTAGGAAAAGCCTGCCCAAGTAGTGGGAGACAAAATAAGAATCTTTTTTTACATTAATACAAAAAAAAAAAAATCATGCATGTTGATTATTCAACAAGTTCTGAAGTTTGGATAACTAAAGTGGATATTTTTAAGCACATACCTAATTCAACCCTTCCAAATTTAAGTTCAATGAATCAAGTCCCCTATTTACTAGAGATTCATTTAACAAATGACCAAACTGCAATGAATGACGATAACAACCCAATTATTTTTAAAGATACAATGATATGTATCTAGAACTGCAAGAAAACTATCCTCAAATGCATGAAAAATTTACTAGTTGTAACACATACGGGTAAAATCATGAAGATGGGTAACACTTTTGCTTGTTTTATGACAAAAAAAACTGTATTTTCACAAGTTCTTCAACTTCCGGCATACAAAAATATTTTTTTTATTTAGAATTTCACTTTACAGTAAAAACAAGACTTGTGAATAATTTTTTTATATTTCTAATGACTATTTTTCGATTTTTTTTTAATCAAGATTTGATATGTCAATTTGACAATTGTTTAACAGTATGTTCCTTAAACATGAAAGGAATGATAATGAGTTATTGTTTTCCACAACAATGTATCTATTATTAAACTTATGTTTTTAAGAAATGAAATATA